>PVKU01008256.1:0-75964 GCA_004027475.1 Anoura caudifer
TACATCAGTGTCACACAAGCCATTCTCATTACATTAACAATGGCTGGACTTATTTTGGACATATCTCATATAGTGAATATATATTCACATTTGAAAGTGAATACATTTTTAATCTTTTCATTTAGATAAATAAAAATGAGTACAACTGAAAGATAAAATGTGAAGTAGAGCTCAGGAAGAGAAAAATAAGAAAGAAATAAAGAACAGTTTCAAAAAGGTGGTCTGCGTTTCTAACCAAGATGGCAGTACAGGTAAACACAGTACTTGCAACCTCTCACAAGCACATCAGAATTACAACTAAACTACAGAACCACCATCATTCAGAACTGCCTGAAATCTAACTGGACTGCAGTCTGGCAACTAAGGATGTAGAGAAGAAGTCACCTTGAGAGTGGTAGGAGGAACAAAGATGCTGAACAGGCTGGACCCACACCCATGTGTGGAGGATAGAAACTGGGAGGAACAAATGGGCTGCAGAAGTCCCCCATGAGGAATAAGGGGTAACAGCTCTACAGTAGACCCCACAAGCAGAATTCCAGTCCCCATAACTTCTGACTGCAAAAACCAGTGGGGCTTGTGGCTGAGTGAGATAGAGGGCTTTCGGGGTCCCAGCCACTCCTTTTAAAGAGTATGTACACAGGCTTAGTTGGATTTGTTTGCTCTGAGCTCCAGCCCAAGGGCAACAGCTTGAAAGGCACCGGGGACATATAGGAGGAACTGAATTGTCTGGAATCAGGGTGAGAGCTGGAGGGGTAGATTTCACCCAGACAGAATGCTGGCAGAGGCCATTGTTCATCTTCTGAGCTCTTCCTTAACTTGGTGAAGGAAATACACATACCAATCGAAGAAGTGCAGAAAGTACCAAACAAGATGAAATCAAATAGGCCCACACCAAGACACATCATAATTTAAATGCCAAAGGTTAAAATCAAAGAGAGAGTTTTAAAAGCAGCAAGAGAAAAGCAGTTAGTTAATTATGAGGGAGCTCCCATAAGACTGCCAGCTGATTTCTCAACAAAAGGGACTGGGAAGAAATACTCAAAAGTGATGAAAAACAGGGACCTACAGCCAAGATTACTTTACCCAGCAAAGCTATCATTTGGAATTAAAAGACAAATAAACATCTTCCCAGACAAGAAAAAACGAAAGGAGTTCATCACCACCAAACCAATATTTTTAAAAAATGTTAAAGAATCTTCTTTAAGAAGGAGAAAAAAGAGATAAAAATATGAACAATAAAATGGCGATATACATACCTATCAACAATCTAAGGCACAAAATAAATGAACAAGCAGAACAGAAACAGACTTATAGAACAAAAACATTCAGATGGTTTCAGTTGGGAGGAATGTTGTGAGGATGAGTGAAAAAGGTGAAGGGAGTAAGAAGTATAAATTGGTAGTTTTAGAATAGGAATGTAGTCAATAATGTTGTGACTATGTATGGTGTCAGGTGGGTATAAGATTTATCAGGATGATCACTTAGTATGTTCTATTATGGCTAATCACTGGGTTGCACACCTGAAACTAATATCTGTATATTAACAGTAATTAAAAAAATTAAAAAAATATTTAAAGTAAAAAGTAGTGGTTTGTGTAAATGTTTAAAAACAGGAAGTATAATTAGCAAATTTCAGTTGAACATGACTCATAAAATATGAACAAAATGCTGGATATTTTTATTTATGAATAACCTTTCATTAAAACATTGAATATGAGGGGAAAATTTCTTATTCAGAATAATTCATAAGATGATAAGGTCACATGAAATCCCTACAACTTCATAACCTTCACTAAGTGGAGATTTATTTACTGATTTTGAAAATGATAAAAAAAATCAACCCAGAGGCAGTAATTACAACTTGACCTGTCCAGATGACATAAAAACTGGCATTTAGAATGGGAAGATGAAACCTGAAGATCTTTACCATATTTGTTGAATGATGACTCTGGGAAATGGCCATTATATCCATCTGGCTGTGTGAGAATGTTTACAGCAAGATAAAATCCATTCAAATTTATTATGATTTTCGTTGGTTGAAAATGGCAGAAATTTTAGGATTCCTTTTTATACCAAAGTCTTTTAAATAAAAAATTAAAACATGGTCTTTATAGGCTAAGTTCAAAGAAAACATTTTGTTGCCATAGTCAAAATGTTCTGCAACCAGGGGAAGGGAGAGAGATGAAATGGGTGAAGAGTGTCAAATGTTACAAACTTCCAGTGATAAATTAAACAAGTCATGGGTGTGTGATAATGTACAGCATGATGACTATAATTAATAATACTATATTTCATTTTTGAAAGTTGCTAAGAGAAGAAATCTTAAAAGTCCTCGTCTCAAGAAAAAAAATTTTTGATTCTATTGTGACATGCTCACTAGATTGTCTTGATCATTTCACAATATATACAGCTATTGAATGATTATACTGTACAACTGAAACTAATAAAATGTTATATATGTAAATAATCTAAATTAATATAAATATATATACAAGGCATATATATTTAGTTTTTTTCGGAGTTCTGCCCAAGAGGGAGGCATAGGTAGAAACCCTTCACTTCCTCCCACAACCAAAAGGAGGATAACAGCCAATCTAAATTCAATAAACAACCAGAAGTCCCAGAAAATCAAACTACACGGAACTCCAACAACCATGGAATTAAAGAAACAGTCAGACAGATCAACCAGACCAGTAAGGTGGCAGACAGAGAGAAACCTCAGCCAAGAGGCAGGCCAAGCAGGCAGAGGTGGCTGAGGTGAGGGGGAAGGTTGCGCAGGCGGGGCTGACTTAAGGAGAAACTGAGACTCAGAGTTGACTGTGGACTAGAGTGGTTGCCGTGGTGGGAGAAACTCCCAGTCTCACACAAAAGCACTAGGAAAGTGCACTAGAGACAAGCAGGGAAGCTGCATTGTTCCCTCTCTGGCCCCTCCCCCACAGGCAGCAGAGCAAGGAGGGTTGCCCTGCCCTGGTGAATACCTAAGACCCTGTCCCCTTACAACTTAGCAGGTGCACCAAGACAAAGAAATATGGCCCAAATGAAAGAACACAGAAAAACCTCAGAAAGAGAGCTAAACAATGAGGAGGTACCCAACCTATCTGATGGAGAATCTAAAGCCCTGGTAAACAAAATGCTCACAGAACTGATTGAGCTCAGTCGAAAAATGAAAGAACAAATGAAAGATACCAAAAATGGCATAAAGCAAAATATTCAGGCAACCAACAGCAGCAGGAAGGAAACCAGGACTCAGATCAACAATTTGGAACAAAAGGAAGAAATAAACATCCAACCAGAACAGAATGAAGAATTCAAAACAATGAAGAGAGACTTTTGAACCTCTTTGACAACTTGAAACATCCCAATATCCGAATTATAGGGGTACCAGTAGGAGAAGAGGAAGAGCAAGAAATTGAAAACTTATTTGAACAAATAATGAGGGAAAACTTCCCCAATCTGGTGAAGGATAGACTTCCAAGAAGTTCAGGAAGCCCAGAGAGTCCCAAAGAAGCTGGACCCAAGAAGGAACACACCAAGGCACATCATAATTACCTTAGCAAAGATGAAAGATAAGGAGAGAATCTTAAAAGCAGCAAGAGAAAAGGGGACAGTTACTTACAAAGGAGTGCCCCTAAGACTATCAGCTGATTTCTCAAAAGAAACCTTGCAGGCAAGAAGGGACTGGAAAGACGTATTCCAAGTCATGAAAGGGAAGAAACTGCATCCAAGATTACTCTATGCAACAAAGCATTCATTTAGAATGGAAAGGCAAATAAAGTGCTTCTCGGATAAGGTCAAGTTAAAGGAGCTCATCATCACCAAACCTTTATTATATGAAATGATAAAGGGACTTATCTAAGAAAAAGAAAATGAAAAATATGAACAGTAAAATGACAACAAATTCACAATTATCAACAAATGAACCTAAAAAAATAAAAGAAAGAAAAACAACAAAAAACAAAACATCTAGAACAGGAACAGAATCAGAGAAGTGGATATCACATGGAGGGTTTTCAGTGGCGTGGGAGGAAGGGAGGAATAGGGGCAAAAGGTACAGGGAAGAAGCATAACTGGTAGACTTAAATAGATGGGGAGAGGTCAAAAATAGTATAGGAAACAGAGAACTCGAAGAACTTATATGTACAACCAGGGAAATGAATGAAGGGGGCAGGAATGCTAGAGGGTTGAAGGGTGCAGGGTTGAGAGGAGATAAAGGAGACAAAAGTGGGAAAACTGTAATACATAATCAATAAAATATACTTAAACAGCATACATATTTAAGTTTTTTTTAAACCAAACCAGGATAGTTTTAGGTTAATGATTGTTGTTGTAACTTGAAAAACTTAGATCCTTAATTAAAATAGCATGAAATGTCATTTCAAGAGATAGTACTCAACAATGACAAGTAAACAGTAGTAGAGAGCATTGATATGATATTTTTATAAAATAATGTGTTCAGTATTTAACCAAGCATAACATTGCTTTTAAAGACATTAACAGCAAAATATTTACAGAATGTAATGGGACATTTATAGATTTAGAAGAAATAATTTTAGAATTTAATTCTAGAATGGTAAACATGAAAGAAAGGAAAATGATAAAACAAATTACTAATCTCTAGGATGGAGAATGCAAAATAACATTAATAATTTAAGGAGTGATAAAGTGAAAAAATGTATAACAGCTTGAAAATTAAGTATTACTCATTTCAACTAGTTGTACCAGAAAAACATCATGGTAAACTAATATTTATGACTAATGGTGACTACAAGAAGAAAAACAAAACAAGAAAATTGGGTTTTGTGAGTGGCTCACTGGCTTTATAACTGTTATAAAAATACAGGAAATACAGATTTGACTTAAACCAAGAACTAAAAAAATATTTTTTTATTTTTTAATATAATTTATTGATTATGCTATTACATTTGTCCCATTTCCCCCCTTTATTCCCTTCTGCCCTGAATACCACCTCCCACCCACATTTCCTCCCTTTAGTTCATGTCCATGGGTCATACATATAAGTCCTTTGGCTTCTACATTTCCTATACTATTCTTAACCTCCCCCTGTCTATTTTCCACCTACCATTTATGTTAATTATTCTCTGAACCTTTTCCCCCTCTCTCCCTCTTCTGTTCCTCTACTGATAACCCTCCATATGATCTCCATTTCTGTGATTCTGCTCCTGTTCTAAAAGTTTGCCTACTTTGACTTTGATTTTGTTTTTGTTTTTGTTTTAGGTGCTGCTGTTAATAACTGAGTTTGTTGACATTTTACTGTTCATATTTTTTATCTTCTTTTTCTTAGATAAGCCCCTTTAACATTTTATATAATAATGGCTTGCTGATAATGAACTCCTTCAACTTGGCCTTACCTGGGAAGCATTTTATCTTCTCTGCCATTCTAAATGAAAGCTTTGCTGGATAGAGTAATCCCGATGTAAGTCCTTGCCTTTCATGACTTGGAATACTTCTTTCCAGCCCCTTCTTGCCTGTAAGGTTTTTTGAGAAATCAGCTGACAGTCTTAGGGGCACTCCTTTGTAGGTAACTGTCCCCCTTTCTCTTGCTGCTTTTAAGATTCTCTACTTATCTTTCATCTTTACTAATGTAATTATGATGTGCCTTGGTGTGTTCCTCCTTGGGTCCAACTTCTTTGGGACTGTCTGAGCTTCCTGCGGTTCTTGGAAGTCTATTTCCTTCACCACATTGTGGAAGTGTTCTTTCATTATTTGTTCGAATAAGTTTTCAATTTCTTGCTCTTCCTCTTCTCCTACTGGTACCCCTATGATTCAGATATTTGAATGTTTAAAGATGTCCTGGAAGTTCCTAAGCTTCTCCTCATTTTTTTGAATTCTGGTTTCTTCATTCTGTTCTGGTTGAATGTTTCTTTCTTCCTTCCGATCCATACCATTTATTTGAGTCCCAGTTTCCTTCCCATCACTGTTGGTTCCCTGTGCATTTTCCTTTATTTCACTTTGCATAGCCTTCACTAGTTCCTCTATTTTGTGACTATATTCAACCAATTCTGTGAGCATCCTGATTACCAGTGTTTTGAACTTTTTATCTGATAGGTTTACTATCTCATCATCTCTTAGTTGTATTTTTTCTGGAGCTTTGATCTGTTCTTTCATTTGGGCCATTTTTTTTTTTCTTTTTGTCTCAGCACTCCTGTTCCATAGTAAGGGGCCAAGCCTTTGGTGTGCACCAGGGTGGGCCAACCCACATTGCCATGTTGTGACGCTGTATATGTTGAAGGGGTCCAAGAGGAAACAGTGCCTCTTGCTTCATTCTCTGCCAGCTTTTAGTCACTTCCGCCACTACCCACAATCAAATTGGTCCTATCTGGTGCTGATTCCCAGGTGGGTGGTTTTGTGTACAATCTAGGACCCTGTGGGTCTCTCCAACGAACTCTCCTTTGAGGCTGGGAGTTTCTCCTGCTGCCACAATTCCCCCAGCCAGAGGTTTTTTTACAGCCAGAGGTTTTGAGGCTTTATTTCCCTGCTTTGGAACCCTGGGTTGTGTGGTCTGTCTTGCTCTTCAGTTGTTCCTCCTGGTTTATCTGCACACAAATATGGGACCACCCAGTCTGCCAGCCACCACCTTGCCCACCCAGTCCTCTAGCCACTGTCTTGCTATGCATCCTTGATGCTTCAGCTTCCCATGTCCATCCCTCCTACCAGTCTGGATGAATGTTTCTTAATTCCTTGGTTATTGGTCTTTTATACAGTTCAATTTTCTGGTATTTGTGGTTGATTTTTGTTTTAAACTTGTTATTGTCCTTATTTTGTTGTGTGAGGAGGTAAAGTGTATCTACCTATGCCTCCATCTTGGCTAGAAGTCTATTTGTTAGTTCCAACATTTTTAATCTTCATCTTGGATAATAAGTGATACTGATGTAGATGCTCTATAGCTGGTCAGGTTCACTTTAAGAGATAAGTTGGTGGTAGCGCATGTCTATGACCAGAGACTTCTGCAGAAGCAATAACAAATGGACATTATCTCTGATAAGCCAAAGAACAGGAACAAAAAAGGAGGAGGAAAAATCACATTACAGAGCAATCTGAGAATAAAACTGATGTATAGAGAGAACCAAACCTTTCTTCTTTATTCAACAAATATTTATTGAGAACCAAGTCTTATTATTGCTCTTAAACATCCCTCATATCTTAGTTTAGATATCATTTCCTTCTGGAAGGCTTCCTGGATTACAAGCCACTTGTCCCTCTATTGCCCTTGTGACAGCTCTGAATGTGTTGAATAATGGCTGTTCAAATGATTAGATAACTGTAGGAAGATAGGGCCCTAAGCCACCATTCAAGACAGGACATGGCACCATTATGCATTAAATAAATGTTTGCTGAATGATTGAAAGAATGAATGCTATGTTCCAGACATCTAGCTAGGTATTAAAAATAAAAATGTCTATTAAATCAAATCCCTGTCCCTAGTAGCTCACAGCCAGTGTGAGGAATGTCTTGAGAATCATATCTTCTATACATATCCAGTTGATAACCTAAGATGGGGTAACATGAGATGACAGGGAAAGCTGGGAGACAGTGAGGAGATAGGTAGGACTTTTTATTTTCAGTTCTGCTCCTAACAGTTCATGGTCTCAGTTTCTCCATTTGCAAAGTTAGGGATTCCTGAGTCCCCTCTATGTGCTGAATCCTGCCCTCAGGGAGGAGCAGAAGAATTTTTATGTGGTCTTAGCTTTAGTGGCTGGAGAAAACGGAGCCAGGAATAATTCTAAAATCATCTTGATTTCCCAGCACTCTGACATGTAGTAATCAGAAGCCATTGAAGGCATAACTCCTGATGTTAAGAAATGTGTTCTTTCAAGACTGTTACTTTTGATGTAAGAAGATGACATTTTTATTCAACCTCTTCTAAATTTAGAATCAAGGATACACATGGCTAGGGCATATGAGATATGGAAAATATTTGACCCAATGTGACATGGCTGGTGTCTGTCTGTCTAATACCTATCTAGCCTTTAAATTTAGTATCAACATCCTTTTATTTGGGATGGGAATTGACCTGCTGAAGTACTGTATTTCCCAGTGTTCCTGGCAGAGAAGAGTGAAAGTGAGATTGAAGTATATGTCAGGTAAGGTGTGGCAAACTTGTTTGTCCCTTATTTTTCATGTTCCTGTAGATGCTGAGCTCTGGCTGGACCTGAATTCACTCATCCAGTTCTTATAACTAGTAAGTGATGAACTATTATGATCCCCTTACCCACAGAGAAACTCATTACCATAGGTGTTAATTGCTAAAGGTTTCAAAGCTAAAAAGAGGCTGACCTAGGATTTGTGTTTAGATTTCTGATTCCAGATCCTGGTCTCCTAACTGCCACACTGTCCTGGGCTCAACCCAGTGTAGAGCTGCACCTTGGAGGACCAGGAGCATTTGAACAGGCATGTGTGTTTTCCTGGGAGATGGAGCAAACACATTCCTGTCTTCAGGGCAGGAGGAATCGCAGCACACATGGGAAAGCTGGTCCATAGAAATAAGTGGCTGCTGCAGGACAGGACAGAGAGGAGCCAAAGATCACCCAGGAGAACATTCATGCATGTTGTTCATCAGCCCATCCAAGGGGCCCATGATTCTCTGAAGTTCCTGTGAAAGGTCACTGTAAATGAGGTGATTTCAAAGATAAGGTGTATGCTGTCCCCAAAGGCACAACAACATTTGCTCTTTCTGTTCCTGCCTCCCTCTTTTTTACATGGGTACACTAATACACATGTGTACCACATGCACACATGCACTTACACATTTGCAAATATATGTAACTTTGAGAATACTTTTGAAAATTAAAATTTACAGATGCAAGTATGGTAAAATGTACATGGGAATTACTGCCAGCAGATACATTACTGATTTGAAAACCACTGGTTTCAAAAAATTTTCCCATGAAGATCTACAAAATTATATCTAGGACCTTTCCAAGGTGTGATAATAGTAGCGTGGTAGCATATTTTCACTTTTGCAACAACAGAGGCAGTATAGCCCTGTGGTTAGCAGGGCAGGCCTTGGGCTCTCTCAGAACCAGATTAAATTCAGACTCTACCATTTACTGTCTGTGAGCCCTTATGCAACCCTAGCCTTAGGCTTCTCATCTATGAAATGGTGATGATAGTGAAATAGTTACCTCTTCTAGCTGGTGTGTGGAATAAGGCCATGAATTATGTAATAAATCACTCAGCACAGGGCTTGTCCTCAGCCTGTGGATGTTAAGGCACCAGGAACCTGGAGGGATGGGCCCTAGGGGCTGCAGCTTGGATTGCCTCTCATGTTCTCCTGCATTGTGGGTCTCCAATTATGGCTGTTACTTAGAACAGAACCAACAGTCTAAGGGAGAGACTTAGTGTCTACTTTAAGTCATTTATTCATTCAATAAGCATTTATTTAGCATCCACTGCGTCTCAGACACTGTCTGCATGTGTGCCACTGTTTTCACAAGAAAAATACAGATCATCAGAATTAGAGGAGAGACTCTCAAAAAGATGCATTTCCCATCTCTTGTGCTGCCATGGGCCATGCTCCACTCTGCCATGCCCAGCCCTCATCTGCTGGGGCTTCCTTGCTTTGCCCCATCCCCTGCAAAGATACCAGAGTGCCCTCCTGCCCTCTGCCCTTCTTCTTTAACAAAACAAGAATTGATCTCATCAACTTATTCATGCTAAAATATGAACAATTAGTAAATCCAAAGTGTTAGCCTTTAAACTGCAGATAAAACTCTGAGCTAAAATGAAACTGCAAAGCTGGAATTTCATGGATCAGTTGGAAGTACAGAGGGCACTGGTAAAAAGGCACCTCTAGAATAACCACCCCAACCCCAGGACATCTCACCTTTGCTAAGGCTTGCATTGCCTTTGGCCTCTGGGCTTGTATTGAAGAGGCTGTTCACTCCCTCTGGGGCTGTGAGTGAGGGAGTGGTGGAGACTTGGCTTTGCTGTGTTTATTTTGAACTCAGCCAGATATATCTTCCATTTACATTATGACTCTGATTGTTTTATTTATTATTTTTAAGTGATAGAGAATTTGGTAATGCCAGTGGAGTGTTGCCTTTTGGTTTTGTTCTAACTTGTAAATGTTATCTAGTTCTATTCTGCTTTCCACCTTATAAGGTATATATATTATATATAATATAAATTCAGGATCTACATTATCTGAAATATTAATCAGGTTGCAAAACCCTTCCCTTTCCCATGTGAAAGCAAAGAGAAAGAATGGTTTTGGCAATGGATAATCATTGTACGTATTTATTTAGATAGGATTGTTTACTTCTCATGTGTTGTTCTCCCCTTCCTTCCTCTCCCCTTCTTCTTCCCCTCTCTCTTCTCTTCTCCAATTTTCTTTTACTCGTTCAGTCCCAGTACCTTCTATAATGTATTACTGGGGAGCAGACTTGACATTCGGGGCAGAAAGAAAAAGCTCTACCTGCTTTTCATTCCGTGCTTTGCCCTGATACCTGTACCTTCCATTTTCTGATGGTGACTTCTCCTTCATTGGTAAAGTGGAAATTTGAGATTCCTGGTCCCTGTTCTCTGCTGGCCAGTGGCCTCAATGATGAGGTCTCCTAAATAGATGGGCTTTGATGCATTTCAAGCATTGACCATGATCCCATAATTGAATATGCTGATGGTCTTCCGTGTTATCCAAGAAGACTTTATGAAATGGGAAAATGCTGAAGACACCTAGAAGTAGCACTTTGTGTCATTATGGACTTGGCAGGCTTTAGACAGAGCTCCAGATGGGTCAAATATCCTGAACATTGATGGTGACCTGGGGTTGGTGTACGGCTGAACAGGAACCCAAGAAAAGTACTCTGCTATTTCAGTATCACCTAAGGAAAAGATAAGTCTATTTTCACATCTTGGGCTTTGGCATGTAAATGTCAGCTATTATAAACTTACTTATAGCTCATTATGAGAATTAGTGTACCTGGATTAAATAAATCAACAGGACAAACTCCTACAGACACCTTATGGTTGCTTTTTATACTATGGAAAGAGGTTTGTTATTGCAGGTGAAAGCAGAGATATTTTCTTAGCCAGAGTTCCAAAGTAGTTTTTACAATTTTTACTTCTTTTGTATATAAAACCCTTTAAAGTTAAAATAAATAGAAATGAAAAGACAGAAAACAAACAATAAAACTAAAATCATTTGCCTGAATGTAGTAAGTCTTGTGACTCTTTAAGAGAAAGGAAATGAAAAGAAAGTTTCTTTTAGTCCTACTGAGAGGTAGGCTGTTCATGCTTGTTCAAAATTTCCCCTTTGTTTATTTTCTTCATTCAAAGTAGAACAACTTCTAGTAATATGAAGATGCATAACTTCAATTTATTAATTTCATTTTAACTGGAGGCAGACGTTGTTACAAAGGAGAAATGGAATGGTTCAGCTTTAACTCATTTGCTTTTGGAGGTGCAGTTTTACTTACAGTCTATGAAATATATAGAATGCCTAAAACCCAGCCAATTACACACACACAAACAGAGAAAAATAGTAGTATTAAATGGCATCATATCTCACTATGCCATGAAGCCATCTTCAGCCAGCTGTTAAACAATCAAGCTCTGTGTGTGTGTGTGTGTGTGTGTGTGTGTGTGTGTGCGCTGTCTGCTACATATATCCCCAAAATACACATGGTAATATGAACAAAACAGACAAAAACAAAACAAGACAAAGTTAATACTGTCAGGCAGTTAACAACCTCCTTTGAGCATTTTAACACTAATATTCATACAAAGAGAAAAAATATTAAAACCATGTAGTACAGAACCAACTCCTTTTATGAAGTGTATGGTCTGTACATGGTGTCACTAGATTAGACAACATGGCTTTGTAAAACTAAACTAAACCATCTGCTTAAACTAAACCACCAGTGCACAGGGAGGCATGATTGGGATTTGTATCCGCATTCAATGGCTATTCAGTGTACTGATTTCCTATTGTCCCAATTTCTACTGATGGCTGTGCCCAGCCTCAAGACAGATGACAAAAGAGATGCTTAGTTGTGTAGCACTAATGTGGTTAGGACAACCTAGGACAAGACAGGAAGGCAGTTGATCAGAGACTTAGCAAAAATTCGGATAGTCTCTCCTGGTGAGTGTTGGGTAAGATAAAATGATTAGGCTGCCTTATTCATTGCTTGGATATTTGGCCTCCAAGGCAATATGCTCACTGGATGGTGAAAAACACCATTCTGGTTTCTCTTCTGTTACTTAAGGGTATGGAGGCATTGATGGGTTAGGCAATTCTTTTTAAGTTACACTGAAGGTCACAACCACATCTACAGTGGTCTGAATTGGTTGTTTTGACAGCTGTTTCTCAAACCTGCATTTTGGCAGCAGAGGTCCAAATGTCTAGGCTGAAAATGGCTCCCCATTTTGAAATTAGTTCATATTGGATCAAATTGTGAGGTTCAGTCAGGGTCAAAAACGTGTTGTTGATATGCACGGTAATAAATGCATGGGGCGGGAGTATTAATGGCTGGTAAGAGTGTGGACTTTGTGGTGTGATGGGCCTGATTTCAAATCTTTAGCTATGCAACCTGGGCTAATTATCCAATCTCTCAAAAATCTCGTTTCTCATTTGTGAAATGGCAAAAACAGCAACGTGGATCTCGTACGATTGTTGTGAGGATTGGAAGAGATGAAACATAAAACTCTGCACATGGTGCCTGGTGCCCAGTGAATGTCACTAAACATGTGTTTAGTGGTATTATTTGGGCAGCCTTTGAGATAAGCTGACCAGACATGTTTCTCTTGGTGCTAGCCTGTGCCAGCACCCAGCTCTGAGAGCTGATCACAACTCTTTCCATTTGTCTTGAAACTACCTATTTGAAATCACCAATTGTACACACTAAGGTCGTAGGCTATAAAGCAACAGAGACCAACTTTAATTTAAGTAGAAAGCATAGAGCTGGTCTGGTAAAGACAGTGCAGATTGCCTTGTGGACACCATTGACACTACCCTGAAAATGACCACTAGAACTGCTACCTGTGTCCCCTGTAAAATGCTGACTGGCCACCCATTTGGTCCACTGAAACCAGAATAGATTCCTAGAGGACCATTCTTGTCACCAAGAACTTCAGCTATAAACATGGGTGGAGAGATGAGTTGGTTTTGCATCTTTGGTACCTCTTTTTTTTTTTTCACACTTTTTGACTGTTGTTCAAGTACAGTTGTATCCATTTCCCTCCCACCACTGCCCCCAACCCCAGCCATCCCTATTCCCACCCTTGATCCTACCCCACTTTGTTTTTGTCCATGTGTCCTTTATACATGTTCCTAAAAAGCCTTCCCCTTATTCCCCCCACTATCCCCTCCCATCTCCCCACTGGTTACTGTCAGTTTGTCCTTGAGACCTCTTGAAGTTACTCTTTGGGGAAGGATGGGGCTGCTGTTACTCAGGCTGTCTGCACTACTGCCCTCTAGGGGCTGCCTGATTTTGCTGTGAGGGTCTAAGTTGATTTCAGCACCTGGAAGCTTTGGCTTAAGAAGAAATGTTTGAGGACTAGATGGTGGCCAGGTTCTGGATACCTCACATGTTTGATTTTGGTCCACCTGCCTGTAAGAGCTTCAGTCCTCCCAGAAGCTCAAAAGGCAGAAACTTGTGGGCCTCCTTGAAAAGGCATCTAGTGAGCACAATGAGAGGAAAAAAAAACTGGGAACAGAAAATAATGTGCAGCAATGTGAATATGGAATAAGAATCACAGGATGTTGAGAAGACTGGTCAGCCAAGAGAACTGACTCGAAACCACCAGCACCACAGGTGTGTATTCCTGAACAGGGGTGAGTACCTGGAAGGGCAGCTTAGAGCACCATATTCCTTGTCAGGTACCTTTTGCATGAACTCTTTGAGTCTCAACCCTGTGTACTGAGGAGGGTTGAAGAAGCTCCTCACACCCCTACCAGGTGCTCTGGAACTTTTATTTCTAGTGAAGCTGAGCCAATGAAGTCCATGAAAGATCAACACCTCCCTGACTCTAGGTCCTTTGTTTGGAGAGAAAACAATGACCAATGTCAACTTTCCCAGGTATAACTGGCATGTGTTGATTTGACATCATACAGCCTGGTTATTCTTTTGCCTATTCCCAGACCTTAGACTGATACAGAAGGATAGACCCACATGGACATGATACTAAGAAAACCACTAAGACAGTCCCTATGCATTTCCTACCTCATGCAGGAAGGCAGAGGGGGCAAACAGAAGAAAATAACAGCACTTTTACTTATTTTTATTCTTATGTTAAAAGTAAGAATAGACTTCCAGCCAAGGTGGAGGCATATATAGATACACTGTGCCTCCTCACACAACCAAAAAAAAAGGACAACAACAAATTTAAAAACAAAAAGCAACCAGAAAATTGAACTGTATGGAAGTCTGACAACCAAGAAGTTAAAGAAGAAACATTCATCTGGACCACTAGGAGGGGCAGACAGGCAGCCGGGGTGGAGAGTACTTGGGACAAGGCCATGGCTCACGGACTGGGTGGTTGCATTTTTGCATGTGGATAAACTGGGAAGAACACCTGAGGAGTGAGGCAGACTGCACAACCTAGGGTTCCAGTGCAGGGGAATAAAGCCTCAAAACCTCTGACTGAAAAAAAAAACCTGTCAGAGGGGGTTGATATGGAGAGAGAAACTCTTACCCTCACAGGAGACTTTGTTGGAGAGACCCACAGGGTCCTAGAATGCACACAAACCTACCCACCCAGGAATCAGCACCAGAAGGGCCCAATTAAATTGTGGGTAGTAGGGGAAATGACTGAAAGTCGGCTGAAAGCAGAGCAAGCAGCACTGTTCCCTCTCAGACCCTTCCCCCACATACAGCACCACAGCGCAGGGACAACCATTGCCCCACCCCAGTGAATACCTAAGGCTCCACCCCTTAGTATGTAACAGATGCATAAAGACCAAAAAAAAAAAAAAAAATGGCCCAAGTGAAGGAACAGATCAAAACTCCAGAAAAAATACAACTAAGTGACAAAGGGATAGCCAGCCTATCAGATGCAGTTCAAAACACTGGTAATCAGGATGCTCACAGAAATGGTTGAGGATGGTCACAAAATAGAGGAAGAAGTGAAGGCTATGAAAAGTGAATTAAAGGAAAATGCACAGGGAACTAACGGTGAAGGGAAGGAAACCAGGACCCAAATCAATGGCTTGGACCAGAAGGAAGAAACAAACATTCAACCAGAACAGAATGAAGAAACAAGAATAAATAAATAAATAAATAAATAAATAAATAAATAAATAAATAAATAAAAGGAGAGGCTTAAGAACCTCTGGGACAACTTTAAATGTTACAATATCAGAATCATAGGGGTACCAGAAGGAAAAGAGGAGGAGCAAGAAATTGAAAACTTCTTTGAGAAAATAATAAAGGATAACTTCCCCAATCTAGCAAAGGAAATAAACCTCCAAGGAAGTCCAGGAAGCTCAGAAGGGTCCCAAACAAGTTGGACCCAAGGAAGCACACACCAAGGCACATCATAATTACATTACCCAAGGTTAAAGAAAATAAGAGAATCTTAAAAGCAGCAAGAGAAAAGGAGACAGTTACCTACAAAGGAGTTCCAGTAAGATTTTCAGCTGGTTTCTCAAAAGAAACCTTGCAGGCAATAAAGGGCTGGAAAGAAGTATTCAAAGTCATGAAAGGCAAGGACCTACATCCAAGACTACTCTATCCAGCAAAGCTATCATTTAGAATGGAAAGGCAGAGAAAGTGCTTCCCAGATAAGTTCAAGTTAAAGGAGTTCATCATTGCCAAGCCCTTATTCTATGAAATGTTAAAGGGACTTATCTAGGAAAAAGATGATCAAAACTATGAACTGCAAAATGACAGCAAACTCACAATTATCAAAAACTGAACCTAAAAACAAAAACAAACTAAGCAAACAATTAGGACAGGAACAGAATCACAGAAATGGAGATCACATAGAGAGTTATCAGTGGGGAGGTGAAGTGGGGAAATGGGAGTAAAGGTACAGGGAATAAGAAGCATAAATGGTAGGTACAAAATAGGTGGGGAGGTTATGAATAGTATAGGAACTGTAGAAGCCAAAGAAGTTATACCTATAACCCATGGACATGAACTAAGGGGGTGGGGGAATGCAGGTGGCAGGGTTGCAGGGCAGAGGGGAATAAAGGAGGAAAAATGGGACAACTATAATAGCATAATCAATAAAATTTATTTTTTAAAGAAGAATAAAATTAAGTTGTCCTAATTTTTCATACACAGGTTGGCCCATTACTCTTCTTTGGTCTGTGTGTTAGGAGCTCAGGTCTCAAGGGACCTGTTCAAGGCACAGCCCAACAGGACTTGCACATGCAGTGGGCACAGCCTCTCTCCAGCTCCTCTTGCAGCCCATTGCACCCTGGCAGTTTGCATGGTAACAAACTAAGAACTTCAGATGGGAAATATTCACAAAACTTTGTAATGAGATTATCAGTTAATGTGACAAGTCTTTTGCACCACCCTAAGATTTACTGGTATCTTATGGTAAAGTTCTTAAGATGGCTGTCTAATATAAAAATAGCTAGTATTTATTTCTTATTAATAAAAGGCATTATGTTTCAGGAATTTTATCTTATTCTGTCATAACAAGTCCATGTCAGTGGAAAGTTACTTAGCAGATTTTACTTGTCATTGTTTTTGTTTGATGGGGAGGAGGGAAGCAATCTCTTGGATAAGCAAGGCTCAAAAATAAGTAATAGCAGTTATTTATTTATTATATTACTCTCAAAGCAAAGGTGACTTAAAAAAACAAATGAGGAAAAAACTGGTTTACAGAAGAGCCCCTTGATACTAAAAAGGTTGAAAATGGGTATGTGCTATTATTTTAATCACCATATGATTTTGTTGCTAAAATGGTATAAAAGCCCTTATATCTCTACTCATAATATACTTGGAAAGAAAATTTTCTAAATTTTCCAGTTTAATGACCAAAGAGTAAAGTGCAAAGCTTTCTGATTAGTTTGCAAAGAAACAGAACAGTACAAAATCTTGACTGACATAAGAAAATAGACATTATTTAGCCAATTTCAATGAAAACCTTGATGAAATTTGTGAATAGGATTGAAAAATGGTGTCATGATTTAGAACACTCAACCAATACAAGGTTTCTTTCATTTGGAGCTGGTCATTCTGCATATACATAGTTATCACAGCCAAGAATCAATTTAAACATTTAAATCTCTTTATCACAAAGTACTGAAGCAAGATTGCAAAGATTTTTAAAGAAGCACAATCATAAAGCAAAAAGGATTTTGTACCATCATTAACAAATATTGTTTAGCTTATCCTTATTTCATGCTTTTAAAAATCATAGTCTTTATTTATCTTTATTAAGGACAGAGCAGAGTGATGTTTTTAAACTGAAAGGGGTATATAATAAAAAATGTTTTGGAGATCTCAGCTCTAGATGTTTCATAAAATTATAAGAAATTGGATCCCTTCATAGAGATGAGACAAGTGGAAAATGATCTTTCCTGCATTGGTTAGAGGCTGCGTTTATGACCCATATTAAGCAAAACCAAAAACTTCAAGGGGATTACTAAACTTTGCTAATTTCGTTTCTCAAGTAAAAGTTAAGCACAAACTTTAGAATATTAACTTGAGAAAGTGTGTATAGTTTTACATGTTGAACTATTTTGTAAATATATTGACTACTCAATATTTTTATTTCATTTTTTCATTTATATTTATTTAGCATTCAATTTATAGCTCTGTAAGGGGGAACTTTATTGGGAAAAAGAAAAATGCAATTTTTTTCCCTTTTCAAAGATTCTATTTTGCCACAGAGATAGCAAAATATACATGCACATGCTCAAACACACAAACCCCTGAAGTACTATCTTTGATGGTAAGAAGTACCGAATTTAACTAAGTTTTTAAAAACGATATGGGCTAGAAAAAAAGGCAAGGACATCTGAGAGTAATTTTATTTTTGTTTTACCTTAAACTTGTCAATCGCATCTTTCTTTGAACAGCTTTATCTTGTTTGATACCCAGCTACACTCATACTGGAAACTTCGTAAAAACAACTTAGTGATTCCACTTGGAATTTATAACCACACAACTAAGATGTTTTGAATAAAAGCCTATCCATATGCCAGATAAACTTTAGGAACTCTTATTATCTCTTCTTTTACAGAAACTCTCTCTCTATCCTGATGTAGTTTGATCAAGCGCCAGACAGCTAACTTCTTTAAATGAGTCAAAATTTTAAACTATCACTGTGAATAAGAAATCTTTCTTTCTAATACAAAATTAATTTCCACAACTGTACAATGAATTGTAATTTAATAGTTTTTCTCTTACTACTTCCCTTCAAATAGTGATCTACACATTTGTTTAATCAATAAGTTTTTTTCTGGTTTCTTCAGAATAAAAAAAATCAAATGTGTTAGAGGTATTACTAAAAATATTTCACCTATCAAATCTATAGCCTGTGCATTGAAACATATAGAAATTTTTCCAATTAATTTTCAAATCTTATAGAACTTCTATTTTATAAAATATCATCTTTGAAATAATTTGAATGAATTCTTTAACAAAAACTGATTCATTAGTCTCTGTTAACGTAATCATCAGTTTTAACAAGTCTCATAAATATGTTCTGCATCAGTTTTCTTGATTATTAGATGTCATCAATATGGAAATATTTTTGATATAACAGAACACTTAGTTACATCAGTTTCCCTTCAACACACAAGTCATTTGATGATAAATATTTTGTCCTTTTCCACTGGTTGGCAGGAGGCTCTCCCACTAAAGTCTACCATTGTTTTCATTGAATCATTTTGCTCACCAAGCTTAGTTATTTTCAGCCTGAAGAACCACCCCTTCTATTTGGCCACTTTGAAGTTGGTCTTCTAATTTTTTAACATCTGGTTCTACATTAGCCATATCCAGCTTCTCATTTATAATCTGTTCTATGTACTTTCTATATGGTGCATTTTTAGGGATTTGCTCAAAAACATCAATAATTTTTGTGTACAATATTCTTAGCCACTCATGAAGACTCTCACATACTGCCAGTCCCACAAGGCCAGTAGTCTTCTTTAGCAACCCCGCTATGACAGTGCCCCTAAATATTTTTAAGTATTACTTAAGTAAGTGAGAATCAATATTAAATGGTAGCAACAGATTAAAAATTATAATACAGAATTTGTTGACTAACTGAATATAGTAAAAAACTCTAGCCTGTTTAATTTCTATTTTCTTCGAAGACTTGATTTTAGTTTCTAATTTTGATATATTTTACATAAAGGGTTATTAAATAATACTATATATTTTTAAAATGGTTTGTATAAATAGTATGCTCTAAAGTGGGAGTTTGTCAGTAGATGAGTGGATAAAAAAGCTGTGGTATATTTACACAATGGTATATTATTCATACATAAAAAAAGAAGAAAGTCTTACCCATTGTGGCAGCATGGATGGACCTGGAGAGCATTATGCTAAGTGAAATAAGCCAATCAGAGAAAGACAAGTATCATATGATGTCGCTCGTATGTGGAATCCAATGAACAAAAATGAACTAATACACAAAATATTGACAGACTCATGGACAGCAGGCTGATAGCCGTTGGGGTAGGGGCGGCTGTCTGGGGTTGGTTGTGGGTTTGAGCAAAAAAGAGAAAAAGCTCATAGACATGGACCAAAGTGTGGTGATTGCTGAGGGGTAGAAGTGGGTGGAGGGAGGTGGGTATATGGGGGATTAGAGGTGATGGATGGAGACTTGACATGGGGTGGTGAACACACAATATAGTTCACAGACGATGCGTTCTAGAACTGTGCACCTGAAACCGGTATAATTTTGTTCAACAGTGTCACACCAATAAATTCAATAAAAAAGAAAAAAATAAGGTAGAAATTGGGGGAATGTTTATGCTCCATCAATTTTATCACAAAGATTTATATAGTCTACTTGTTCAGTGAAATCTAGTTATTTTAAGTTACTTTATTAATATTTTACTTGATTTTAATCACAGAATCCTATGGAGCTAATACAGCAGCATTAGGACTTTCAGTGTATTTATCTGCTTACTTTTGATCCATCGAGCTATTGTCACTACCAACCAATTTCTTATTAATCATTACTCAACCTGTGTTTATGCTCTTTTCACATCATGTCTCTAAATATAGCCAAACTGGATAACCATGGACTATTTGGTCTGTTCACTCCTAGGCCCAAAGTTATGTAAAAAAGGGCAAGATAGTGTCTGTTAGGAATATATAATAGTTACTGAACAATTTAAAATATCCAATATATTGACCATTTATAATGAACCAAATACTGTTTTAGTAATGATCAAATAAATGAATGAGTGAAATTGATGCATCATAAATAAAGAAGGGTTTTTTGTTTGTTTGCTGAATTGTACTGTGGGTAATTACATGATTGCATATGGGTTTATTTTGTGTCTATTCAGCAAAATGGGATGACTAAGCTACTTCAACAACTATGATCAGTGAAGATGGTTAAACTGAACAAATTCCAAACAAAATCCCAAACTTTGTTATTAATGGCTTTAAAATAATTTTTGAATGAATTTTCTGAGTTATTGCCTTAGAAACTTTCTACTTAATCCAAATTTTGACCCTAAATTTTCCCAGTACTTCAGAAATGCAGGGCCCTGGCATAGGATTTGCTTCCTATTGAGTATTGGGGAAATTTTGCCCCAATTGTTTCCAGATGTCTTCCTGACCCATACCAGCAACTCTAGAACATATGCACTTGTTTGGGGGAGGATGTAATCTTTTAAAATCAGAATCTGTTTATTTTAAATCTTCAGTGTATGAAACTGAACTATCAAAACTTGAACATTTGATGTGGTTCAACTTACATTGCCTCTTCTTATGTATTTGATGAATGTTACTGAGTTGTTTTAGGTTTCCTTCTAATGATTTACTTTAAGAAATCTTCCAAAATGTATACTCTTTCAAGACAATATCATATAAAATATACATCTGAAATGTACATGTGGTTTGCTGAAAACAATTACTTTCTTCATTGAAAAGTTTTTTTCTTTTTTATTATAATTTCTCTGGCTCTTAAATTGTCAAATAAAAATACTGGTAAAAAAAAGTTATATTCACATGAACATCACAAGTTGTCTCAGAGGCAGAACTATTTGTTTGACCACAACATATAAATATCAATATACAGACGTGTGTGTTTAGAGCTGTATCTTCAGACACCAAATGGCACCATAAACTTTGAAAATTAAGTCTATTTTAAAAAACAAAAAGAAAATAACTATAAATGAGAAGAAAGCTTTGAAACATGTCTGCAAACCATGTGAAATGCATTTAGGTTTTTCAAAGAGAATTGAAAGCTTTCAATTTCAACAGAAGTAAATTGCTGTCATTATTAATAGCAGACATGTGGCGATGTTTTAAATTGGGACCAAAAGTGTGGGTTCTTCCCAGTACAAAGACAGTGCAAGCTCAGAGGCTATGAAATATTCAATGACAATCTTCAGTACCCCAGAGTTTTTTATGCCTAAAAATTCAGTGAGCAGCCTTAGAGCTCAAGGGATAAGAAAAGTAGTGATAATCCTTTGAGTAGGAAAAGAATGTTTATCATAACGATTAAATAACTGTACACAAGACTGGTGGCTTTTAATGAGAATCAGGGCAAAATTCACTCATACAGACACTTGAAGGCAGCATGTGAACACTTGTTCCTTTGTCATTCTCTGACATTCTTTCTCCTAGTATTACACACTTCTTTGTAAAAGGGTTTGACTTGGAAACTAAATATAATTTAATAAGTCTGTTCCCTTTATTAAAGAGTTACTAGAACTACCAATGATTTGCTGACATAGACTGATAGTACCTGGAAAGCAGCAGAAAGTGCAATGCTGCCTTCAAAGAACTTGTAGCCAGATTGGGGAGGTAGATAAGTCAGCAAATAACCAAAATTTAGTGTCATGAGCCTCATGGTTATGTATAGCAGGGAACTGGCCAGGGGAGGGGCTATTGCTCAGGAAGGTTTCCTTGAGCAGTTCTTCTCACCCTTCAGGAAACATCAGAATATCCTGGAAGGCTTGTTAAAACAGGGTGCTGGACTCCACCACAGAGTTTCTGATTCAGTAAGTCTGAGGTGGGGCCCCAAGATTTGCATTTCTGACTAGTTTACAGGGAATGCTGGTTGAGAGCCCACCATTTGAGACCCACTGTCTCAGAGGATGAGAAGCTCAGCTGGGTTCTATAGGAAAAAGAAAAAAGACAATTCTAGGCTTACAGAATACCAAGGGTGAAGGCCCAACATGGGGGCCTTTGGAGATTATAAATAGCATGTAGGGCCTTAGAGAAGGGACCCCAGTAAGGAGACCAGTTGTCCCAGTTTGCCTGGGACTGGGAGGTTTCCTGGAACTCAGGACTAAAATGAGGACAAACACCAGAACAGTCGTGGGCAAATGGGATGGTTGATCACCTGGGAATGGCAGGGGGGTGAGGCCAGAGAGGTGGGCATAATTCACATGCTGATCATCCCTGGGCCACATCAAGGGGCTTGAACTCTAACCAGGAAGCCACAGAAAGCCATAAAGGGGCTTCAGCAGAGGAGAATCATATTAAGATTTATGTTTTAGGAAAATCATTTCAAAGTCATGGGGTTGAGAGAAGAAGGTGAAACTCAGGCAGGGAGGAAGCTGCTGTGGTGAATCCAGTGAGAAATGGCCTGACCTGAAGATAGGTGTTTGTGGTGTGATGGAGTGTGATGGGGAGGAGGAAATGATGTAAAATATGCTAAGAGACAGAATCTACTGGACTTGCCAAGTCACTAAAGAATCCAAGCATTGAAGATTGTAGAATGGCTCCCAGGTCCGTGGTTTGGGGCTGAGTGGGTGGTGATGACAAACAGTGCATCATTTCACACATGAGGAAACTGGGGCTTTGACAGTTTAAATGACTGGTCGAGACTAGACTATAAACTAGTGAAAGAGCTGTAATGAAACATTTCCTGACAGTACTCATTTTACCTCTTTCATGTATGAATAATATTAATCTAGTGTTTTTTTTACATCCTCATAGCTGTTAAGTAGGAATAGTGTTTGTATAGTGGTCTTTACTTACAGGGTCCATGAAGACAGGAATGATAATGAGAAGGTGTTTGCAGCAGCTGAGTTCAGAACACCTCTTTGGTCCTGGATTTCCTTTAAGGGAAATATCTTGCCTCTTTTCAGAGGGCAAACACAGTTTATTATATTTCATTCATGGCTTTTTACTCCTAGTCTGACCCTGTGCATGCCTGTGTTTTTCTAGTTTTTGTTCTGTTTCTCATCGGTGAGGTAGTGCGCATATATGGCCTTTGTCAGTCTCTGGGTTTACACTAAAGTGACTAATGTTGGTTTTTAAATGAATTTCTGTTGCTCAAAATTACTCCTATCTCCATTTTTAGCCCACTGTGTAATAGTGCTTCCAAACACAATCTCTGTGAACCATGTTGACACAGTGGGAGTGTTCCCAGGCTGCCCAAGGAGCACCTCCTTAACATCACTGCTAGTTGGAAATAAATCCTAGGTTTCAGCATAAGTCAGCTAGCTTAATAAGAGCTCTGTGCAATTTCTCTACTACTGCTGTGCAAACAGGGGCCAAGCAGGCTTTCTGCCTTTGGCTACAGTCAACCAGTTCAAGAGTCAGAAAAGGTGAGGGTCCTAGACATGGTTGTGTGTACATAGTGACCAGCAAAGATATATCCCCTTTTTCTGATCAAAAGAAAACCAGCTGCTTGCTACCTGAAGGTACCTTTACTAGGGGCTCTTAGGCATCTTTGCCTTCACTTCTTAGAAATGGTATATCCCACAGTTTCCAGAGGGGCAGGGTTAGCTACTGATAGGTGTGAGGACTGTGATATTTATCTTTAGGGCTTCATTACCAATCATTGCCCCTCTCTCTACACAAACCCCTCTTTTCACTGTGCCCCACTCCTAGGGGAGACTCAAATGTCTATTGCTGCTCCCAGGCTATTTATGGGACTCCATCCAAGTTAGCCCATCTTGGACTATGTCTAATATAAGTTTTATCAATACATGTCTAAGGAGCCAAAACTGGCAAGCTGAGCCTTTAATGTGAGCCTGGGTCCTCCCAAAGAAGGGTCTGGCAAGTGACTCTTGCCAAAAGGAAATTATTTTTTGTATCTCTGTCTGAAACTTATTGTTTCATCCTATCTGTTCCTTGGTTCTTAATTGACTTTGGTTCTGAAGCTGACGTCTTTTTGTACTATATTCAGTCTTTGGGGATCTCTAGATTGCAAATACCTGTTCCTTGGTCAATTTAGCTCCTGTCCACCATCATTGCTGTCTTCCATCCTCCTTGTCCCAGGGTTCCAGTCCCCCAGGCACCTGCTGACCATGGGTATTGCTTTCCCTAGCTCAGTTCAGGCAGCCAGCACACATCTGTCATCCTTTTGGATCTTTGTTTTTCAGCTACCAGCAGGTTTAAAGGGGATTTGATAAGTGAATTCATGTTGATGTAACCATAGTTGATAATTCAAAGGGATGATAATTTAATATGGGCTCGTGTCTTTTTGTGTTCTTCAAATCACACTGTGTAGGCAAGTGTCTTCTCTGCTTGTCTTAAGGTTAGTACTGTGCCTCTGGAACTCCTTTTAAACTTACTATTGGTATATATAGCCCTTTCCCTTCCCATCCAACAATTTTTCACCACTGAGGCTAGTTTATTTTTCTTTAAGAATGACAACTTTGTACTTTTTGTAAAAGTGATTCATAATTGTTATGAAAATTCAAGCAATGCAGAAAAATACAAAGAAAGAAAAAATCACTCAACATGAAGAATTAGGTACCAGTAGTATTATTTTTAAAAAATTTCCATCTTTCTATGAACATATACAAATAAAAACATAGACAGACTTATAGCATTGTCTTATAAAAATGAGACCATGCTGTGAATTAATTAGTTTAATTTAATTTTTCTTAAATTTAATAGAAATATGTAAACATAAAAGGATTTTGGGAATCTGGATCAATGTTTTGCTTTGTTTTCTCCCCAAAAGATTCTTTCCTCAAGAGATTTTTCCATGATTAATGAAAAAAATCAGGAAAACTAAGTGGTAAGAATCACTAATTGTTTCAAAATACATTCCACTTTTACACAGAGTAGATTTAGTCTTGTAAAAAATGGGACATTTGAGTATTTTTACTCTTTTTCTTGTCTCTCTCCTATGTTCTATTATGATTTTAAGTTTTATAATATGTGTGTTTCATTTTGCAACTATGGATTGTTTAGTCTCAATTTCCTTGTAAATGATTCCTTACTTACCATTAGTTCTTTTACTAGAGCTATTCCATTCCTTGCGTCTTTGTTTTATCACTTTGTTCAGTGGATTTCATTCTTTTTTTTCTACTTTTCTATTTTTTATTGTTGTTCAAGTGTAGTTGTATCCATTTTCCCCCACCACTACCCCCTGTCCCGCCCATCCCCACCTCCCATCCTTGATCCCACTGCTTTGGCTTTGTTCATGGGTCCTTTATTTATGTTCCTTGACAACCTTTCCCCTTCTTTTTCCCATTATCCACCTCCCTGCTACCTGCTTATTACTGTCAGTTTGTTCTTTATTTCAATGTCTCTGGTTATATTTTGCTTGCTTGTTTATTTTGTTAGGTTCTACTTGTAGGTGAGATCATATGGTATTCGTCTTTCACCATCTAGCTTATTTCACTTAGCATAATGTTCTCCAGATCCATCCATGCTGTCAGGAAGGGTAGGAGTTCCTTCTTTCTTTCTGCTGCATAATATTCCGTTGTACAAGTGTACCATAGTTTTTTGATCTACTCATTTACTGATGGGTACTTAGGTTGCTTCCAACACTTGACTATTGTAAATTGTGCTGCTATGAACATTGGGGTTCATAGGTTCTTTTGAATTTGTGTTTTAGGATCCTTAGGGTATAATCCCAGCAGTGGAATTGCTAGGTCAAAAGGCAGTTCCATTTTTAGTTTTCTGAGGAAATTCCACAGAGGATGCACCAGTCCGCATTCCTACCAACAGAGTACTAGGGTTCCCTTCTCTCCACAACATTGCCAGCACTTATTGCTTGTTAATTTGTTTATGATGAACATTCTGACTGGTGTGAAGTGATATCTTATTGTGGTTTTAATTTCCATCCCTCTGATGGCTAGTGATGCTGAGCATCCTTTCATTGGTCTCTGAGTCCTTTGTATGTCCTCCCTGGAAAAGTATCTCCTCAGGACCTTTGCCTATCTTTTAATTGGGTTTTTTGTCTTCCTGGTGTGGAGTCATGTGAGTTTTTTATATATTTTGGAGATCAAACCCTTGTCTGAGATATTATTTGCATATACATTTTCCCATAAGTTTTGTTTCCTTTTATTTTGCTTATGTTTTCTTTAGATGTACAAAAGCTTTTTATTTTGATGAGGTCCCATTTGTTTATTCTTTCCATTATGTGCCTTACTCTAGGGGACATATTGGTGAAAATATTGCTGCATGGGATATCTGTGATTTTCTGTGATATGTTCTCCTCTAAGGCTTTTATGGTATCACAACTTATATTTAACTTTTTTATCCATCTTGAGTTTAGTTTTGTGTATGGCATAAGTTGGTGGTCAAGTTTCATTTTTTTGCATGTAGATGTCCAGTTCTCACAACACAATTTATTGAAGAGACTATTTTACACCATTGTATGCTCCTTCCCCATTTATCAAATATTAATTGACAAACAGACATGGATTTATTTCTGGGCTTTCTATTCTGTTCCATTGATTTATGTGAGTGTTCATATGGCAGTACCAAACTGTTTTGATTGCCATGGACTTATAATATAGTTTGATGTCAGGTATAGCCATCCCTCCTACTTTGTTCTTTTTTCTCAAAATTGCTGCAGCTATTTGGGGTCATTATGTTTCCATATAAATTTTTGAAATGTTTGTTCTACATCTGTGAAATATGTCATTGATATTTTAATAGAGATTGCATTGGATCTATAAACAGCTTTGGGTTGTATGGACATTTTAATTATGTTAATTCTTCTAATCCATGAATATAGTATATGCTTCCATTTATTTGTGTCTTCCTTAATTTTTTTCTTCAGTGCTGTGTAGTTTTCTGAGTACAGGTCTTTTGCCTCTTTGGTTAGGTTTATTCCTAGGTACTTTATTTTTCTTTTTGTTATATCAAATGGGATTTTTTTTTTACCGATTTCTCTTTCTGATATTTCATGTTGGTGAACAAAAATGCCTTCAATTTCTGAATATTGACTTTGTATACCACTCTTTTGCCAAATTTACTTATTAGGTTGAGTAGTTTTTTGATGGAGTCTATAGGGTTTTCTATGTATACTATTATGTCATCTGCAAACAATGGCAGATTTGCCTTCTCCTTTCCAGTTTGGATGCCTGTTATTTCTTTTTCTTGTCTGATTGCTGTGGCTAGAACTTCCAACATTATGTTGAAAAGAAGTGGTGAAAGTAGACATCCTTGCTTTGTTTCTAATTTTATGAGGAAAGCTTTTAGTGTTCTCCCATTGAATGTGATGTTGGCTGTAAGTTTCTCATATATGGCCTTTATTATGTTGAGTTATGTTCTTTCTACTCCCACTTTGCTGAGTGTTTTTGTTATAAATGGGTGCTGTACTTTTTCAAATGCTATTTTTTTAGCATCTATTGATATGATCATGTGATTTTTGTCTTTCCTTTTGTTTACATGATGTATTATGTTTATTGATTTGCAAATATTGTACCATCCTTGCATTCCTGGGATGAATCCCAATTGATCATGGTGTATGATCTTTTTAATGTATTGTTGGATGTGGTTTGCCAATATTTTGTTGAGGATTTTAGCATTTATGTTTATCAGCAATATTGGCCTGAAGTTTTCTTTCTTTGTTATGTCTTTATCTGGTTTTGTTATTAGGATGATGCTGGCCTAATAAAAGGAGTTTGGGACACTTTTCTCTTCTTATATTTTTTGGGATAGTCTGTGAAGGATAGGGGTTAGCTCTTCCTTAATGTTTTGTAAAATTCTCCTGGGAAACCATCTGGTCCAGAGCTTTTGTGTGCTGGGTGTTTTTTTTTTTTTAATTTTTAATTATTGCTTTGATTTCACCAGCTGTTATTGTTCTGTTGGGGCTTTCTGCTTCTTCTTCATTCAGTTTTGGAAGATTATATTTTTCTAGAAATTTGTCTATTTCATCCAGGTTTTCAAATTCCTTGGCATATAGTTGTTCGTAGTAATTTCTTATAATCCTTTGTATTTCTGTGGTATTGGTTGTAATCTCTCCTCTTTCGTTTCTAATTTTATTTATTTGGGTCCTTTCTCTTTTTTTCTTGATGAGTCTGGCTAAAGGCTTGTCGATTTTGTTTAACTTGTCAAAGAACCAGTCCCTGGATTTAATGATCCTTTGAATTATTCTTTTAGTTTCTGTCATTTAATTCTGCTGTGATCTTGGTTATTGGATTTCATTCTTAAATGCATGAAAGGAAAACTTCACTGGATATCATATGCCTGGATCACTTTTCCTTAGAATCTTATACACATTGCTTCACTATATTCTGGCATTAAATATCAGTCCTCAGTTTCACCATTTATCCTTTGGTTACATCAATACATAGCCTTTCAAGAAATGACTCAAGGATAATGCATTTCTTGAGTTCTTTCATGTTTGGGACTTTTTGTTCTTGAATGACATCTTGGCTGGGTGTAACATTCTTGGACCACACTTTCTTTCCTTTATAACATTATTTTAGTGTGTTGAGGCCAGCCAGATATTCCCTAGAAGCTTCTCCATTAGAATGACTGAAGAATTCCTGTTTGGGATCTTTCTTTCTTTCTTTCTTTCTTTCTTTCTTTCTTTCTTTCTTTCTTTCTTTCTTTCTTTCTTTCTTTCTTTCTTTCTTTCTTTCTTTCTTTCTTTCTTTCTTTCTTTCTTTCTTTCTTTCTTTCTTTCTTTCTTTCTTTCTTTCTTTCTTTCTTTCTTTCTTTCCCCAGAAGGTTAATAACAACAAGGATAAGCCTCAGTTGTCATCATTTTGTATCAATTTTCTGGAAATTGTGCACCATGATGCTGAGGTTCCCTTCTTCCTGCATTCTTTACTTGATATATCTTTGAATACTTTCAGTTTTTCATTTATGGACTTTTTTCTTTTAGGACACTAACTTTTTATTTATTACACTCTCTTTGTTATAACTGATTTGTCTTTTTTTCTTTTGATTCACTCTGAATATTTGAAGCCAGTCTTATATTTGCAGTTGATTTCTGACCTTAACTATTTTGTTTTGTCCTGCTTCTAATCTGTTTCTTGGTTTTCTAATGATATTACTTCCATGCTCAATTATTTTTTCAGCTCTACAAAACTATAATCCTCAATCTGTATTTTTTTCAAACCCCATTTTGGCTGTTGTTTTGTGGAGTTCTATTCAATGTCAGATCACTGATTTTATGTACAGAAAGGATTCTTTATGAGTTTTTTAGCTGAAAATGAATATTTGATTAAAATTGCAAATGTGGAAATCTAATTTTATGCCTTCACATTTCACCCACAAATCTTACTATTCTATTTATAAAAATAAATTTAACACAAATAATTAAATTTATAAGTTTGAATAACTTTATATGTATTTTTAAAGCTCCATGTATTTTCTTTTTTTATATAGTACTTTGAGTTTTTTTTTAAATTTTTGTTTGTTCTATTAAAGTTGTTCTATTTTCCCCCTTTGCCACCCTCCACCCAGGCTGTCCTTCTCACCCAGAGTCAATCCCCTCTCCGTTGTCCATGTCCATGGGTCATTTACACATATTCTTTGACTACTCCCTACTCCTTCCTCCCACCATTGCTCCCACACTCCTCCCCTCCTACAACTCTCAGTCTGTTCCATGTTTCTGGTTCTATTTTTCTCATTAGTTTATTTCATTCATTAGATTCCAGTTATAAGAGAGGTACTGTGGTATTTATCTTTCACTGATTGGCTTATTTCACTTTGCATAATAGTCTCCAGTTCCATCCATGTTGTTGCAAAAGGTAGGAATTCCTTCTTTCTTTCTGCTGTGTAGTATTTCATTGTGTAAATGTACTACAGTGTTTTAATGCACTCATCTACTGATGGGCATTTGAGCTGTTCCTAACACTTGACTATTGTAAATAGCACTGCTATGAACATAGGGGTGCATCAGTTCTTTTGAGTTGGTGTTTCAGGATTCTTAGGGTGTAATCCCAGCAGTGGAATTGCTGAGTCATAAGGCAGTTCCACTTTTAATTTTTTGAGGAAATTCCATACTGTTTTTCCACAGTGGCTGAATCAGTCTGTATTCCCACCAACAGCGCACTAGGGTTCCCTTTTCTTCACATCCTCCCCTGCACTTGCTGTTTGTTGATTTATTAATGATAGCCATTCTGATAAGTGTGAGGTGATATCTCATTGTGGTTTTAGTTTGCATCTCTCTGATGTCTGGTGACATTGAGTATTTTTCATATGTCTATGGGCACTCTGTATGTACTCCTCGTAAAAGTGTCTATGCAGATCCTTTGCCTATTTTTTAATTGGGTTGTTTATTTTCCTGATGTTCAGTCATATGAGTTCTTTATATATTTTGGAAATTAACCCCTTGCCTGACACATCATTGGCAAATACATTCTCCCTTACAGATGGTTCCCTTTTCATTTTGCTGATGATTTCCTTAGCTGGGTAGAAACTTTTTAATTCAATGTAGTCCCATTTGTTTATTTTTTCCTTTATTTCCCTTGCCCTGGTAGATATGTTAGCAAAAATATTGCTTTGTGGGATGTCTGAAATTTTACTGCCTATATTTTCTACTAGGACTTTAATGGTATCAAGACTTATATTAAAGTCCTTTATGTATTTTGAATTTAGTCTGGTGTATGGTGTAAGTTGGTGGTCTAGTTTTATTATTATTATTATTATTATTATTATTATTATTATTCTTGCATATACCAGTCCAGTTCTCCCAACATGATTTACTGAAGAGACAAATTTTACTCCATTGTATGCTCCTGGCCCCTTTGTCTGTTGGGAACTGCCCTGCCTGGTTTCAGAAGCTGTAATCCCCATGACTAAGGCTGAGTAAAGGACCTGGGGATCATAAGCCACTTAGGAGACAAAGCTCATCTTCTTTGTACTGGCACCACCTCTGCCCCCTTTCACCTCACCCTGCTTGGCCCCAGGCAGATGACTGGTTAGCCATCGATGGGTAAGATTCCTCAAAGGAGGGACTACCTAAGACAGGCATGGTCACAAAGGGGCCCTCAGGGAAGGATTTGGGGGATTATAAAAAAGGGGGTGATGGACCCTCACCCCTTGGCTTTGACAAAGCCTGAGTCCTCATTGTGTCCGCCAGAAGTCTTCTAATCTCTTGGCTGCCTTACTTCCCCTGCCTGACTTAAGCCTGAAACAGTGCTGGAGGTGGGTGAGGCCCTGTGCTGGAAAGCGCAGGTTCCCTAGGGTGATCAGGCCTAAGACAGAATGCATAAAATCCTATGAAACCTACTTTGCTAATACCCTCAATTTAAATGATAAGGGTCTGAACCTGAAGTGAATTTGTTCCCCAGTTTTATGGCCCTTTAACTATATGACCCTGACTCAGAATAAACCCTCAGAGTTCTTTGAATTTATCTATTGTTTAATCATTTCTGCCTGACAATGATTGGTGAGCTTCACATACACACCTTGTATTCCTATGCAAATTAAACACAATAAAAGCTTGTCAAGGCAAGGGTCGGGGCACTTTTCTCTGGCAAGAGTGGCCAAGGCACTCTGAGCCACTCTCCCCTCGAGAGAGTGGCCATAACATCCCTTTTCCTCCTCAGGACTTCTGTGGTCCATGTGAATTTTTCTTGTCTCATCCACAATGCTGCAGACACTGCTGGCTGGTGTCCGCATCATTTGTCAAATATTAATTCACCATAGAGACATGGGTTTATTACTGAGCTCTCTGTTCTATTTCATTGATCTCTGTGTCTGTTCTTATGCCAGTACCAGACTCTCTTGATTATAGTGGATTTATAGTATAGTTTGATACTGGGTATTGTTCTTCTTTCTCAAGATTGCTGAGGCTATTTGGAATCTTTTTTGGTTCCACATAAATTTTTGGAATATTTGTTGTGGATCTGGAAATATGCCATGGTATTTTAATAAGAATTGTGTTGAATGTATAGATTGTTTTTGGTAGTATGGACATTTTAACGATGTTAATTCTTCCAATCCATGAACATGGTATATGTATTTTCTAACTAAATTTATTAGGGTGACACTGGTTAAGAAAATTATACAGGTTTCAAATGTACAATTCTACAACACATTATCTGTACTCTGTATTGTGTATTCATCACCCCAAGTCAAGTTTCCATCCATCACCATTTATCTCCTGTTACCTCCTCCATCTTCCCACACCCCTCTCCTCTGGCAGTCACCACACTGTTTTGTGTGTCCATAAATTTTTTCTTATTCTTTTCTTCTTTGCTCAATCCCTGCACCACCACCACCTAACCTGCACCCCAATAAAGGCTCTCTATAAATCTGTTCCTATTTTGCTTATTAGTTCATTTTGTTCATTAGATGTCACATATGAATGAAATCATATAGCACTTGCCTTTGTGTGTAAAGCCCCATGTAATGATACATTTCTGTAGTCAACAAAGAGGGACAGTTTTGCCTCCTCAGGTGTACTGGGGTTTCCTAAATCAAAATTCTAGACAACATTACAGTTGCTTATCAACCAAGGATCTGAGCCTGGGATTCAACAACTGGGATGAGTGAAGGAGGGTGTCATACCCATGCAGGATGAATCTATCCAAGTAAAGAAGTCAGTTAGAATTGTACAAGTTGTGCCCCACACCAGAATATATGCTAGGAGACTTCATGGGAACTGAAACCAACCTGCACTCTGCCAAGCCATTGCCCCAGCAGCCTGGAAAAAGGGTGCTTGTATGAATTGTACTGCTCATAGGGGCTGCCTTTTTCTAACTGGTGTAGCCCCAAGAGCATATTTTTATTCATCAACCTACTCTCCTAGAGCTGGTGACTTTTTCTAATTTGTACAAAGGCATTTTAGATGGCCAAGGGCTAGTGGTTGCCCCAACAATAAGCTCAACCTTTCTTGTACTCAAGGTTAAGCCAGTAGAGGCACCCCAAGCCCCCACCTTCAGGTGGGATTTAGTTTTACAGCCAGCCCATCTTGTGTTCACACTTTGTGTTTCCAGTTCTGCTCTCCTCTTAGGTGTTAATCCCTGCCTTCAATAGATGGAATTCTGCACTGTGCTCATGTTACTGCCAATTTATTTTGTGATGCAAGATTTAATTAACCACTCTACTGCCTTGTTGCATTTGATGTTATACATTTTTCTTGGCCACATTCTATAGTTGTGTATTAACATGTGTTTTCAAAATTCTGTAGTGTAAAGCACTTGGGAATTTCTTCTTTTCTTTAATTTACATTTGAATTTCTTTTTTAAAAAATATATTTTATTGATATGCTATTACAGTTTTCCCACTTCCCCCCCCATTTATTCCACCCCGCCCTGCATGCCCCCTCCCACCCACATCCCCCTCGTTTAGTTTATGTCCATGGGTCATACATATAAGTTCTTTGGCTTCTACATTTCCTATACTATTCTTAACCTCCCCTGTCTATCTTCTACCTGCCATTTATGCTACTTATTCTCTGTACCTTTACCCCCTCTCTCCCACTCCCATGCTAATAACCCTCCATGTGATCTCTATTGCTGTGATTCTGTTCCTGTTCTACTTGTTTGCTTAGTTTGTTTTTGTTTTTGTTTTTAGGTTCAGTTGTTGATAGTTGTGAGTTTGTTGTCATTTTACTGTTCATAGTTTTTGATCATCTTATTTTTCTTAGGTAAATCCCTTTAACATATAACTTCATTTCATCCCTTTAACATAAATCCCTTTAACATAACTTCATTTCATATAATAAAGGCTTGGTGATGATGAACTCCAATAACTTGACCTTATCTGGGAAGCACTTTATCTGCTTTTCCATTCTAAAGGATAGCTTTGCTGGATACAGTAAACTTGGATGTAGGTCTTTGCCTTTCATGACTTTGAATACTTCTTTCCAGCCCCTTATTGTCTTCAAGGATTCTTTTGAGAAATCAGCTTATAGTCTTATGGGCACTCTTTGGTGGATAATTGTCTCCTTTTCTCTTGCTGCTTTTAAGATTCTCTTCCTATCTTTCACCTTGGGTAATGTAATTATGATGTGCCTTGATGTGTTCTTCCCTGGGTCCAACTTCTTTGAGATCCTCTGAGCTTCCTGGACTTCCTGGAAGTCTACTTCCTTTGCCAGATTGGGGAAGTTTTCTTTCATTTTTTTCAAATAAGTTTTCAATTTTTTGCTCTTCTTCTTCTCCTCCTTCTGGCACCCCTATAATTCATGTTGGAACGCTAACGTTCAGATGTTAAAAATGTCCCAAAGGTTCCTAAGGCTCTCCTCAGTTTTTTGAATTGTTGTGTCTTCATTTTTTTTTTTTCTGATTGGATGTTTCTTTCTTCCTTCTGGTCCAAACAATTGATTTGAGTCCCAGTTTCCATTCTGTCACTGTTGGTTCCCTGTACATTTTCTTTTATTTCACTTTTCATAGCCTTCATTTTTTCCTCTTTTGTGACCATTCTCAACCATTTCTGTAAATATCCTGATTACCAGTGTTTTGAACCTTTCCTCTGATAGGTTGGCTATCTCTTCATCTCTTAATAGTATTTTTTCTGGAGCTATGATCTGTTCTTTCATTTGGGCCATGTTTTTTTATCTTGGGCCTGTTACATAGTAAGCAGTGGAGCCTTTGGTGTTCTCCAGGGTGGGGCAATGCACATCACTGCGTGTGGTGCTGTATGTGGGGGAAGGGTTCTGAGAGGGAACAGCGATGCTTGCTCTGTTCTCTGCTGGTTTTCAGTCACTTCTCCTACATATCTAATTGGGCCCTTCTGGTGCTGATCCAGAGTGGGTAGGTTTGCATACATTCTGGGACCTTATGGGTCTCTCCAACAAACTCTCCTGTGAGGCTTGGAGTTTCTCCCACTGCCACTTCAACTCCTACAGTTGTTTTCAGTCAGAGGCTTTGAAGTTTTATTTCCTGGTACTGGAACCCTGGGTTGTAGAGTCTATCTCACTCCCCAGTTGTTCCTCCCAGTTTATCTACACTCAAATGTGGGACCACCCTGTCTGCAAGCTGCCACTTCACCTGGTCCACCAGCCACTGCCTTGCCCTCCCCAGTTCTCTAGCTGCTGCCTTGCTGTGAGTCCTCTCCATCTGCCTTCCCGTCTCTGCCCCTCCTACCAGTCTGGATGAATATTTCTTTTTTTAACTCTTTGGTTGTCAGATTTCTATACAGTTTGAATTTTTTCTGTCAGTTCTGGATTTTTTTGTTTTTAAATTTGTTGTTGTCCATCTTTTGGTTGTGCAAGAAGACATGGTGTGCCTATCTATGCCTCCATCTTGGCCAGAAGTCCTGAATTTCTTTCATTTATCAAATTATGTGTTCTTTCTAATTAAGTTCTTTGTCATATAATGCTTCTCTCTCTCTCTCTCTCTCTCTCTCTCTCTCTCTCTCTCTCTCTCTGTCTCTCTCTCTCTCCACACACACACACCCCCCAGATTGGTACACTGGCTAAGAAGAGGCTTTTTACCTTAATTAAAATACTTTTTTCTTTCAGCAACTTTAAGTTTACAGAAAGTAAATTGAGAGAAAAGTACAGAGAGTTTCCCTACACCCCCACGCTATAGTTTACCCTATTACTAACATCTTACATTAGTGTAGTACACTTGTTACAATGATGAGCCAACACTGATACACTATTATTAACTAAGTCCCTGGTTTGCATTAGGGTTCATTCTTTGTGTTGTACACTCTCTGGGTTGTGAAAAGTGTACGAAGACATGTATCCACCATTGTAGTATCATACAGGGTAGGTTTACTGCCCTAAAAATCCCCTATACTCCATCTATTCATCAGAGGAGGTTTATTTCATCTGAGCTAGTTTTGGTGGACCCGTGACTAAAATTTAAGTGAAGTTGACAATTTAAGTTGACAAAAGTGAAGTTGATCTACAATAGATTTCCTGAGAATTCTTACTAGAGTACACTTAAATGTTTTTAACTGAAAAGAAATGGTTCATATACCAGTGCAACTGACTTGCTTTTTCATTGACATGATGGGAAGTATGTTAAAATATATTAGAAATGTATTTTATTTATTATTTTTAATTTTATTTTTATTTTTCTTTTTTTTTTTAATTTTATTTTTCCATTACCATTTATCTCCCCCATACCCTCTTCCACCTCTGCCCACTTCCCTTGCCCTGCCTCTGCAATCACCACACTGTATCCATGAGTTCTTTTTTTGTTCCTTTTTTGCTTGCTCTCTCTACCCCTCACTCTCCCACCCACCCTGAGCTGTCAGCCTGCTCTCTACCTGTGAGTCTTTCTCTGTTTTGCTTGTTTAATTTGTTCATTAGATTCCACCTATGAGTGAAATCATTGTCTGAGGAAGAGGGAAATGCCTTAGAAGCTGTTTGTTTTTCATAATTCTAATGACACTGTTTATAAAGCATAAGAATTGAAGGTAAGATTTTGACATCTTCTTTGGTAATATTATTGACACTATCCTACAATAACATATGAGAAATGCCAAAAGTTTGGAGATGTGAAAATGGCCTCAACTTAAAAGGGGGGAGAAAGGTTAATGATAAACTTCTGCAGCCAATTATTAAAGAGTTCAGTTATGAGTATTTCTTTAGCAAAGGAAGTAACAGTTACATGTTATGTTGTATTTGTAAAACAGCAGGCAGTTTTGAGTATCCTATTTTGGGAGGTTTCTTGGCATTCTGAAGTATGTTCATGAAGGAGGTGAGCAAGGAGGTATTCTTGCTCCCCAAGCCTTTAAAGGCTCCTCTTGACCTCAAGAGAAAGTTGACACATTATTACATAACCTACTAGGGGACAGAAGAAGGACAGCCTATGTTACCTATTAAGCTCTAATGCCAGACAGACCTGTTTTGAATTCTGGCTTCTCCAGTTACTGATGTGTGACCAAGGACAAGTTAATTAGCATATCTGATCCTCATTTCCCATATCTGTGAAATGGGGATATTTGTAGTTCCTATGTAGTAAGGTTGCTAGGGAGACCGAGAGTGCACTTACAGCACTTAGCCTGATCTCTGACACCCGTCATGCTCTCAGTAAGCGCAAGCTAATTTTTTGTAGTTCTTTATTTAACATTTTTTTAACTTTTTCTATTACAGTTGTCTTTCAATAGTATATTAGTTTAAGGTGTACAGCATAGTGATTAGACATTTATATAACTTATGAAGTGATCCCCTGATAAGTCTATTACCCCCACCGATACTATGTATCATTATTACAATATTATTGATTATATTCCCAATGCTGTACTTTACATTCCTGTGGCTGTTTGTAACTGCCAATTTGTACTTCTTAATTCTTTCACCTTTTCCCCCAGTTTCCAACTCCACTTCCATGTGGCAACTATCAGTTTGCGCTCCAAGTCTATGAGTTTGTTTCTGTTTTGTTTGTTCATCATATGCCATCCATGCCACACTAAGTGTTCATAGATTGCATCCTCTACAGAGCAGAGAGTTGCCCATTACAGCCTCAATTCACAGATTAGTTCATCCAGCAACAATGTATGAACAGGAACTAGCTCACCCCGTTGGTCACTGCAGAGGAAAACCCTGAGGGAATGCAAGACTGTAGATTATAATCATCCATGCAAGCAGGTGCCCTGAGTGGTGTCTGTGCCAGGGGTTAGGCACAGTGGGTATTTATGGCCTCTGTGGGCAGGGGCTGGCAGACACTGGAAAGGTCTGCTTCTGCCATTTCCTAATCTGGAAAACCCAATACTCTGCATCACCACTTTTCAAAGTTGGGAAGAAATTGTATGTAATAAAAGGTATTCAATCTTTTAATTCTGAGAAGCTAAGTATTTATCAGTGTTTTAGGCAAGGGGAGATGGATCATCAGACACACAGTCAGGCTGCAAGGAGGAATGTGACAATGGCTCCAGTCATGTATTTTGTTACCACATATACTTATGAATGTAGATTTTTAGCCAGAACAACCATTTCAACAAGTTAAGCTAGTGCCGGTTAGGTCCCTGCTTATAAAGGGTTCTTTGCTCTCAAACTTTATATTCAACCCAAATTTCAAAAGCAAAAGAGATCAAAGAAGTTTCAAATGTAACCATTTGGTTGACTGTCTCAGCTTGGCATTGCAGTGTGTTAGAGAAGATCGTGACTCTGTGTCCAGAGCTCTGGTAGAGGTCACCATTGAGGAAGGAAAAGGTCAAAAGCAGCAGCATGGGGTGATCTGAATATGAAAATCCCACCAAGATAGATCCATCCAGTGACACAAAACTGAAACAAATCAGTAAATTCATATAGTAATGAAATGCATACTGCTTTTAAACTGTGCTGTCTTTCTGGAACTTTTATGATTCCTGAACTTTTATGTTCCTTTATGGGTTTCCCATTCAAGAGCATGTCCCTTAGCCAATGTGTCTGTCCCTGTGGCTCCAGCATGTTTCCTAACCTGTAGTAAAATAGGCCATTCAGTGGAAGTCAAAGGCTCCTATGTCCCACTGCCCACCATCCAGCCCCCACACTCTCTGCCTCACCGTATCATCTCCAAGCAGGTTTAGGCTGAGAACCTTACTTTTATCTGCACCTTAACTTCAATTTGAAGTCTACCTAAAACCTGACCTTCAAATTCATCTCTTTCTGGAAGTACTTTTATTTCACTGTTTAGGATAATTCCCTTATCACGTACTGCTTTTGAGATAAAAAATAAAATAGTACAGGCATTCCTAGTGTCACCAGGTCTCTCATTCTTCCAGAACATATTTATTGGGGACTGGCTGTGTGTTGGACACTGTGCTGGAACTATGGACACAATTTGAGGCAGCCACCAAAGAGGAGTATTAAAGACAAGATTAAGATCAGACAGTCATCCTCCTCATTAGCACTGGCTTCAAGGTTTGCAGGGCTCTGGGTATTTTTTTTTAGGGCCCTTGTCTATAAAACTTGATATAAACAAATATTTAAAAAAAATCATGAGTCCATGAGGGGTATAGTGATTATTGAGAAAGATATAGAATAATGGAGAGAGAAAAGGTATTTACTTACTGCTTTATTGTCCTAGAAGTAACTGTGTTCCACAAAGTCCAGGCATCATCTCTTTTGGGCTTTATTGTCAAGTCACCAGTGTGGCTAATGCACAGAGCCATTTGAGAAAAAGCAGCTGCATGAGAAGCAGGGGTGGGGGATGTGGGCACAGGCCAAGGGGCTGATCAGGTTTTCCTTATGCCAGGCCAACCTAGAAAAGTACCCTTTCATGTACAGGAGGTGATGCCACTGTCACCAAACAAAGGTCCCTGAACTCTGAGGCTAGAGTAAGTGCTCTGTTGGGAAAACTTGGTCACTTTTTTGGGACATGCTGTTAGCGGAACCCACTCAGTGGATTTGCATACCAAAGCAATGTTTTAAACACACTGCCAAGAATAACTAAAGCCCATTTTCCCTAACCAAACCCCCAGTAGAAGAGGCATTTTACATTATAACCAGTACTCATATACATACATAACTGAAATGAATGTTTCACAGGACAATCTGTACCCTTACCACATATAATATTATCCCATCCTATGCTATTCTGTCTTTCTAGTATTGCTATCCTACCCTATCCATCCTATTTTTCCTATCCTATCTTTCAGAAAGCTGGCCTTGCATGTAGTCTTCTGGCTCAAGGAATTCTTCCAGGTTTTACCACTAATACCTGATTCCCCTGATAACTGGCTTCCTTAGTCAGTCCTACTTCTTACTTGGAAGAACTTTCTCACTCTTGATTTTGTTTACATAAGGTGTTTTCTCTTGCCTTGTTCCCTTGTCTCTAAGCATCAGAACCCAGCGGCAAGTATAACCCAAACTGCCACACCTAGACTTGGCATTCGGACCCCACCCACCCCAGCTCAGGTCCAATGCCCCAGGTTCTTCTGTGTGGGAGGCCGACTCAGACAGTGAGTGACAGAGCTCATGGGATGAACAGTTGGCAGTCTATTCCATGCTTCCTAAATCAGAGCAAGCATGCTCTGCAACCCTGAGTTTGGTCCCGGGGAGAGCACAGTAGCCAAGGAAAAAGGTACAAAGGCACCTCTGAATGACCCAGATAAACCAACAGCCATTGTTGTCTGAGCCAAATCCATTCTATTTGTTGGCTTGGGACTTTCCTGCTGCATGTTTGTCCTGACTGACTTTTTCTTTGGTGGGGAGTGGGGTGGGGTGGTGCTAGGGGAGGCAGTGTTTCAATGCCCAGCTGCTTATACTTTCTATTTACTATGCATATACTATGTACCAAGTTGCCCTAGATGTAGGTACAGCTCTTAAACAGCTCAGGGCATACTGGTTGAATAAATCAGGGGCAACATCTGTCCTCCTGGGGGCCTGAGTGCTCTTTCTCAAACCACCCACCCAGCGTGTACACATAAAGTCTGGTATTTCTTGTTCTTTCCTTAAACCTAGAATAAATATCATATGTTATTGGCTCACATTCCTTCCGTGAATGACTAAAACATTCCCTTTTGAATTTTAGGGCTTACCTCGTATTAAGAACTAATGAGCATATTAATTCTAGTGTGTATCTAGCCATTTAAGTTTGGCCTTGGAATTCTCTTCTGGGATTATCATCTCATAAAATGCCTTTCTTCTATGTATAAGATCTTATATCTGCAGGTCATTATCTTCAAGAAAAATGTGAAAAACACGGTTTTTCAATGTAATTAGCCCTCTGGGGCACAATGCTTTATAAATGCATGCACACTCTGCCAAGCTCTGGGTCTGCTTTTCAGGAGGGTCATTAACTCTGGGGGGGTCCTTCTGGATCAGCAAATGGACTAATCATGCTGGAGAGGAAATGACATCATATATGTGGTGTCAACAACTTGACCTTGTCTACGAACTGCTAATTGTTGAGCACTGCTTAAATTTCATAGACTCCAAAAGCCAACACTTTAACACAGAGATTTTCAACTGGTGTGCGGTGGCACACTGGTGTGCCACAAGAATTTTTAAAACACACAGTACCTGACTGTTTAGTCAGGGGTACTGACCTCTTTTTTCTTAAAATTGTAAAATTAAAAAATGACAACAGCCAACACAACAATAGCTGTCTGGTGTCAAATTGTAAAGAAAAAAAAATTAGTATGCAGCAGAAATTTAGTAATTAGTTTGTGTGTGCCATGAGATGAAAAAGCTTGGGAATTGCTGCTTTAACAAATGGAATTTCTTCCATGGTGATGAGAGAGTCACACTGCAGAGATGAAGCAGGTGTTCTGATAGAAACTGTAAATCAGATGCTGGGCTCTATCCTGGTTCTATACTGGCTATTGAACCTTGGGCAATTCACAACTTCTGGGCTGTGCTTCATCTTTGCAAGAAAAAGAGGTAGTACTGGAATCAGTGTCTTCAAACTGTAGGTTATAAACCATTAGTGAGTTTTGAAATCAACTTAGTGAGTTAGGGCCAGCCTTTTGAAGAATGTGATAGAATAGAATAGAACAGAGCAAAAATATAGGAGGATATTATATGTAGTAAGGCTACAGGTTCCCTGGATGGTGTAGCTTAGTGGATTGAGTGTGACCCTGTGAACCAAAGTGTTGCTGATTCGATTCCCAGTCAGGACACCTGCCTGGATTGCAGGCTGGGTCCCCAGTAGGGGGTGCCTGAGAGGCAACCACACATTGACGTTTCTCTCCCTCTCTTTCTCCCTCCCTTCCCTTCCCTCTAAAAATAAAAAAATAAAATATTTAAAAAATGTACAGATTGATCATTGATTTTAATGACATACACATATATGTGTGAATACCAGGTTATGATATAAAATGCAATTCTTACTGTGAGTCTTGGTCTAAACAAAAAGAGTTTAAAAAATCCCTGAGCTTGATAGACAATCCCAAGTTTCTTTACAGTTCTTATTATGTATTCAATAATATTTTAAGACCTGAAAATTACCTGTTCCTTAGTTATCAATGTATTTCAGACCAAAATATATTTAAGTCCCCAAAGATGAGTGACATATGGAGTGGAATATATTTTTGTCATGGAAATATGTTTTGTTTTTTAAATGTCAAAGAAATTGTGTATCTAGTAGGAGACCCTAAGGAATAGAATGTTTGTTTAAGACATGAAGGCATCCCTGGCTGGTGTGGCTCAGTGGATTGAGCACAAGCCTGTGAACCAAAGGGTTCTGGGTTCAATTCCCAGTCAGGGCACATTCGTGGCCTGGTTGTGGGCCAGCACCCCAGTATGGGATGTACAAGAAGTGGCCACACACTGATTTTTCTTTCTCTCTCTTTCTCTCTCCTTTCCCCTCTGTCTAGAGATAAATAAAATCTAAAATACACACACACACACACACACACACACAAAAAAAAAAAAAAAAAAAACCTGAAGGTAAAAACATGGTTCTTGGAACATAATTTTCATTGGGGTGTTCAAATGGTCATTTATATTATGCACTTGTATTTGAAAAGTTTAGTTCCCATATGTGACCAGGGGAGCATCACATTCTTACAAGTTTGTGAATAAATAATTGTGCCTATGTTGAGAGTGTTATGTGCACTAAAAACTAGGGGGAGATATGCATAGTATTTTATATATTCACTTGTTCTTCAAAGGAGTGACTGAGTTTATGTCCTCAGTGTCTTAAACTCTAAGAACACAATTGGCCTGTTTTCATGGAGCACACATTCCACTGGGAGAGAAACAATAGTAAACAAAGAAAAAAGCCACATAAAGTAGCAAATACAAGGCAAAGAATGGAAACAGGGTGTTGTGACAAGGTTGTTTTGTGTGGATGGTCAAGAAAGTCCTCTCTGATGGGTTAACCTACAAGCTGAGATGTGAAAGGCAAGAAGAGCAACTACAGGAAGATCAGGGTATATCAGTAATATTTGTAAATTGTTGTCACAAATCCCTTGCAATATCAGCATTGATTAAATTAAACCAGAGGAAGAGCATTCTTAGGCCAAGGAAATAGTGAGTTAAAGCTCTAAGGTGAGGATACGCTTGGCAAGTTCAAAGAAAAGGAAAGGAGACCTGTATTCTGGGGCCTCCTGGACAAAAGGAGCCCAGGGTGATGGGAGATGTGGCAAGTCACATCATGTATGACTTTGTAAATCCAAGTGAAGAAATGTGTGACTTGAGTTCTGAAAGTGAGATGAAGCAAAGGAGGGGTATAAGAAAATGAGCATTAAGAAAATTACTCTGTCTGCTGAGTAGAGAAAGGATTATGGAGAAGCTATGTTGAAACAGGAAGACCAACTAGACCCCATACTGCCACTTAAGGAACAGTGGAAAAAAGTGCCTGAAGCAACAGGGAAGGCAATTGCTCTCAACTCTAGGCTGTTAGAAGCCAAACATTCCTTTCTTGGCCAAATGGTGAGGTTTTGCTAGTCTTCTGCAAGTATCATTTGGACTCTTCTCTGCAACTTTCATAGTGTTCCATTTTGGAAGGGAAAGACAAAGCCCATGGCCTTAGGGTAATGCAAGCTACCTTGTATCGGAAGAGCAGCACTTCTGGGGCAAACTTGAGAATGTCAAGTACAACAGTTGCTTAACCAAGGGACAGAAACATTTTCACCCAGGAGACATTCAAGTTGTAGCACAGAGCTGCCTCCATGTGGAAGCTCAATGGCTGACACTCACTACTCTGGTGTGCACAGCTGCTGATGCAGGCTGCACAGGTAACACCCAGGATCAAAACAGCCATTGTACTTAAAATAATTGCTTTGATGCCATTTCCAAGTTGCTTCTGAATACTGTTAGCTTCAAAGAACTTACTTCCCCTATTTGAAAAATGGGTATTTTAATGTCTACCAAGCCACAGTTCCATTAGGCATGATAGTGTACAGAATGTTCTGGAGATTTCTGATGAAAGATCTCTAAGGGCCAGAACTTAATGCAGTCTTGTGGGCCACCTCTGAAAAAGGCAAGGCTAAAAGATAAATAGCATCGAAAGAAAAATGCTTTGCCATATGACACTCCATTCAGCTTTGCTCCAACCAGAGTTGTAAGTGAGTGAAGGGAAACTAAGTCATTCTTGATTTGGTGAAGGAGGCAAAGCACTGTAAACATATGGGCATGATTCTCTCTGGAAGGGTGACCATAACAGGATCAGTAGGAAGATCTGAACTTAGCCATACCATGTGCTTTCATGAGCTGTGTGCAGGCACTTCACCCTTTTAGGTTTGGCAGGTAGTTTAAGTGGGGATCCTGTCACCAGCAAAATCTAACAATGCCATCCTGAAATTAAGGCAAAGGACATGTTTCACAGCCTTTTTAAATAAATTAATGAGACAAATGCGATGTGGGATTTACCAGGGTTGAGACTTGACTGAGAGGTTTTCTATCTCGTACTTGTTTGCTCAGTTTCAACAGCCACTTTCATGGCCACTTTTTCAGTTAGCCAGGGGCACCCACACCAGTGAGATATTGGATTTAGCCAGGATCATTAGGAAAGGGTGCTGCTCCCACACAGTGTTGCCTTACAGGCACAAGGATGGGGAACTATGTGAGGAATGTGATATCACCAAGTCTGAACACAGGATGAAATGCTGGCACAGGCCTGCTCAGTCTTGATTTCACCTTTCAGAGGAGCTGTGGGAAGTTGGCAAACTCTTTGGCTCACAGGTGGGATTGCCAGGCTGCCTGGCTTTTCTTCCTTCTGCTTATGTCTTTGCAGAGGGCATATTACACAGCTTGCAATTTTGAATCCACCATGTCAACGGGCAAGATAGAAAAGAGTTGGGCTGAGCCACTTTTGGGATTAATGGCACAGGAGCAGTAATGGAGGGATAGCAAAGAGACCCCTGTGCAAGCAACTGGGTCTACCATTTGGTGCTCTTTGACTTCTGTGTACCATGAGGTGGGATTTGCATCATGCTTTTAGAAGGACAAACTAAACCATGTTCAGGGCAGAGGTGGTACAGCTGCTCTTTATGAGGTCCTGGCCACATACGAGTGGGAGCAATAACTATTGGCAAACGTCAAAGGCTGTTAAAGAGAAAGGGGATGAGATTCATTATTATCACAAAATAGTAACTGGGGTGACAAGTAGAAATACCAATAAAGAGGTTCAGCTCAGTATACAGAAGTGTTTTCTGATGATTAGAATAGGAAAAGGAAAGAGTATAGGGCTCCAGGTCATGATGCCCAGAGGTCAAATCCCAGGTCTATGATTAACTAGCTCTGCAATCTTGGGTAAGTGAGATTACTCTGAGTTTCTTTTCTCATCTGTGAAATAGGTATTTGTTCTTAATGAGCACCAATACACCAATATGTTACATTATAACAATAAATACATTACAAGCCATTGTTTTAGGTATGAAAAACCTGAGCATGGAAAAAAAAAAGAAAATATTCTATTGGGGAAGAATGAGTAAAGAACCAAGTAAAATATACGTTATACTAGTTAGTGATAAATATAATGAGAATAATACAGCGGAGAAAGGCTATAAGGACTGTGTGTGTGTCTCTGTGTTCATGTTTATAGCAAAAATCTCTACTTCCTATGGTTTTAAGATTGAATGGGAAAAAAAAAGCATGCAATAAAGTTCTTAACACATAGTGAAGAATAAATCCTAGTCTCTTTCTTGTCCTGTCCAGAGATGGCTATAAAAAAAGCTAGTGACACCCTGGCCCTTCATATCCCATTACTCTGCCACTTACTATGTGACTATGGAAAGTTATCATCTTAAAAATATAACACTGAGGAGTAAATGAGCCAATGCGTGGACAAGCTTAAAGAGTGGGAGCTGTGTGAATGATAGCTATTCTTTAACTGCTTTCCCCCGAGTAAAAGAGTCCCTTCCACACAAATATTAACCTGACACCCTAAAGAGAATTCTGGGCCACACTAGGGCCTTCCCCTGGCAAAAGGCTGCTTTTGTGAACAACCTGAGGGTAGGCCTTCCGGAGCATCTGAGAGCAGAGATGGTGACAGACACGCAGTATTGCTGGAAATGCTGTGAAGAGATTTGCTGTTCTATAGACAGATCAGTCTTCAGCTGGCAAAGATTGAGGAATGGACAACACAAACTAAACTATAAAACAACCATTATTCAGAGCCTCCTGAAATTGAGCTGATTGGAAGTCCTACAACTAAAGAATTAAAAAAGAGGCACATTGAGACTGTTAGGAAGGGCAGAGATGCAGATGGGCTGGCCTCACATCCATGTGCAGTAAATAAAAATGAAATCAGGAGGCTGTGGTGGTCACCCCTGAGGAATGAGGGGTCCCAGCCCAACAGCAGATTCTCTGGCCCAGGGTTCCAGTGTTAGCAAAAAAGAAATGCCCCCATAACTTCTGGCTTGAAAAACTAGCAGAGATTGATGCTGAGGGAGACAGAAGGTTCTGGAGTCCCAGGCAGTTCCTCTTAAAGGGCCTGCTCACCTACTAACTCAAATGTACTCCTTCTGAACTCCAGAATCAGGGCAGCAGCTCAAAAGTCACCAGGGGCATATGGGGAAGGACTGAATTGTTCAAGATTAGGGTAAGAACTGGTAGGGAAGCTTTCTCTCAGACAGAAGTGCTGACAGAGGCTGTTGTTCCTTTTCTGAGTTTTTCCCCACAAATCCAGTAGGCAGGCACCATATCTGAGTCTCCACCAACCTGGCTTACACTGTTTTCCCTGCCCTTCTGATTCCCTAAGACCACCCCAATCAATCTGAGGGTCTACCCAAACTGTTTCCAGTGGCTTTTCTATATGAGTGACCTGTTTTGGCTCATGCCTCAGGTTTTCCTAAAATCTCTCAGATCAGCTGCATCTTGCCTCAGCAAGCCCCATATTTCTCCCTAAGTGGCCCAGGTTTGACACTAGCAACAGCAGGCCTTGGTTAGCAGTTTGTCCTTGCCTAGGCACCTGCAAGCCCAGTACAGGAAGCAACCATCTGCAGATTGCTTTGTAGCTCATGCCCGGTGGCCCTAGGAAGAACAGCTGGTGACTGACCTTGGTCTTTGCCTCCCAGGAGGCCCCAGTGCCAGTGCACCCAGTGAATAGCTTTAAACAAACCTCACTGAAACACCACCACTCAACCACCTCCACAAGGGACACACTCAAGGGGCTTGCTCAGCAGGCACCAGAGCCCTGCTGAAGTAAGTCCTGCTTTGTGGGGTGGGTCCTTGCACAGCTGACTTTCCATAGTTGGCTGGAGGTTAGTGGTGGTTGTAGCCAGTTCTTGCAGCTGATTGGCCTCTGGGTAAATTCCTCTCATTGATGTGCCAACAGCAATCAAGGCTCAATTACAACAGAAGGGTGTACATAGCCCATACAGAGGGTGGGGCACAACTCAAGTACCCAGCCTGGGTGATTGGAAAGGCTGTGCCACTGGACCCTATGGAACACTTGCTAAATGAGGCCACACTACCAAGCCTGAGGGATGCAGCAGTTCTACTTAATACATAGAAACAAACACAAGGAGGCTGAAAAAATGAGGAGATAAAGGAACATGTCCCAGATGAAAGGACAGAACAAGAAAAAGAACTAAACAAAATAGAGACAAGCAATCTACTAGATGAAGAGTATAAAACACTGGTTATAAGGTTGCTCAGTGAACTTAGTGAGAACTTAAACAGCATAAAAAAGGATCAGTCATAAACAAAGGATACACTTACTAAAATAAAAATAATTTATAAGAAATCAACAGTAGAGTAGATGAAGCTGAGAATCAAATCAGTGGTTTGGAATATAAGGAAGGAAAAAAAAAACACCCAGTCAGAATAACAAAAAGGAAAAATAATCCAAAAGCATGAGGGTAGTGTAAAGAGCCTCTGGGACAATTTCAAGCATACTAACATTCACATCATAAGCGTGACTGAAGGAGAAGAGAGAGCAAGCAAGAAGTTATAAACCTATTTGAAACTGTAGGACCTGTCTAGGTGGCTAAATTGATTGCATCATTGCCCCATACACCAAAATGTGGATTTGATCCCCAGTCAGGACATGTATCTAGGTTGTGGATTCAATATCCAGTCAAGGCATGTACAGGAGCAACTGATTGGTGTTTCTCTCACATTGATTTTTTTTTCTCTCTCTCTCTTCTTCCCTCTCTAAAAATCAATACATATCCTTGGGTGAGGATTTAAAAAATGACAGAAAACTTCCCTAACTTGGTGGAGAAAATAGACATACAAGTCCAGGAAGCACAGAGAGTACCAAAGAGGACCATACCTAGACATGTCATAATTAAAATGCCAAAGGTTAAAGACAAATAGAGAATCTTAAAAGCAGCAAGAAAAAAACAGTTACTTACAAGGGAGCTCCCATAAGACTGTCAGCTTATTTCTCAAAAGAAACTTTGTGCCAGTGGAGATTGGGAAGAAATATTCAAAGTCATGAAAAACAAAGACCTACAACCCAGATTACTAACACAGCAAAGCTATCATTTAGAATCAAAGGACAGATAGTTTCCCAGAGAAGAAAACACTAAATGAGTTCATCACCACCAAACCAGTACTACATGAAATGTTAAATGGTCTTCTTTAAGAAGAAGAAGAAGAAATATACGTAAATAATAAAATGGTAACAAATACTTATCTATTGACAACTGAATCTAAGAAACAAAATAAATAAACAAGCAAAACGGAAACAGATTCATAGATACAGAGAACATTTTTATGGTTGCCAAATGAGGAAGGGTTGGAGGGATAGGTGAAACAGATGAAGGGATTAGGAAGTACATATTGGTATTCATGGAATAGTCATGAGTATGTCAAGTACAGCATAGGGAATACAGTTAATAATATTCTAATAACTATGTATGGTGTCAGATGGGTGCAAGACTTATCAGGATGATCACTTAGAAAGTTATATAATTTCTAGCCACTGGAGTGTACACCTGAAACATGATATTGTATGTCAACTGTAATGGAAAATAAAATATGATGAAGACTGAGGAGTGAACAAGTGGATGAAGGTTTCTATTAACTAGGAAGGTTTCACTAACTGGGAAATCTTGTTTCTCTCTGCCCTTGTTAAAACTGTCACCCAGATCCTCTTGGTCTCCACCAGCTGCTTGTTTAATGTAAGTAACAAATAAAGAACTGAGACAAGCAGTACTCCTGTCCTCTGTTCTAGGCTTCATAATCTCCACTATGAGTCCAAAGGGTTGCCTTTGGCTTTAATCCCTTTCTGAGCTCAGACATTGTATAGTTCTTGGATGCACACATAGACCAGAAAAGATGAATGGCTGAGACAAGTTTTGCCCAAGGGCTGTCAGACAAGGGTAGACTGAAATGTTCCACTAGGGCAGAGGTTTTTCTCCACTTTGCAGGTGATCCTTAGAAATCCATAAAACCACATCTCAGTGATGTGCCAGTGGGTCAAAACTACCTTGTTCATTTTATTTCTGCTATTAATGGTTGGTGATATAATTAAGTACTTACTGTGCTCCAGACCAGTGAGCGTTTTATATTTTTTGTCCTTATTAACATTTCTAGTGACTCTATGAGGCCATTAATTTCTCCACTTAGGGGGGCTCCACTCGCAGAGCTCCCCCAGGCTGCCATGGATGAGAATAAGTCTACCAAGATATGATCTGCTTGGGGAGGAAAGGTGGCCAATCTCTCAGAGGAGAAGGGCCTTGAGCCTGTTCCTCAATGGGTTTTTATTGGATTTAATTTGCATAGGAATATACGTAAAGCTCATCAATCATGTCAGGCAGTAATGATCAAACAATACATAACATTCAAAGAACTATGAGGACTTATTCTAAGTCAGGGTCAGATAGAGTGATGACAAAGGGCCATAAAACTTTGGGGAAACAAATTCATTTTATGATGGGACCCTTATCATTGAAATTGAATGTATTGTGAGCAAAGCAGATTTCACAGGATTTTATGCATTCTTTCTTAGGCCTGATTGCCCCCCAGAAACCACTCATTCCAGCACACCTACCTCAGGCATTCTTTCAGGCTTAAAATCAGGTGGGGAATGTAGGCAGCCAAGAGATTAGGAGATTCTTTACAGACAGAATGAGGACTCAGGCTATAACAAAGCTGAGAAGTGAAGGTCCATCACCCCTTTTCTATAGGCCCTTCCCTGGTTGCCCCTTCACAACTGTACCTGTCTTAGGTTGTCCCTCCCTTCAGGAATCTTACCCATCATTGGCTAACCAAATCATCCACCCAGGGCCAAACAGGGTGAAGTAAAGGGGGCAGAGGTGTGCCCCTGCCTAGAGGATAAACTTTGTCTACTTAGTGGCTTATGGTCCCAAAGTCTTTTTACTCAGCCTTAGCCATGGGAGGTTACAGCTTCTGAAATGAGGCAGGGCAGTTCCCAACATCCACTTACTGCAAAGGAAACTGAGACACGAAGAGGATGAATAAGTTTCCCAACACAAGTAGTAAGAAACTGGGAATTGAAACTTTGGAATCTGATTCCAGAGCTGGATTTCATCAAACTTTGTAAGTTATTTACTTTTTAAAGTATAATGGCATCATTGTTACTCCTAGATACTGTATTCTTACTCATTCTGTTGAATGGGAAGGGCAGGGTGGGAGCTGATGCATCAGGCTGGGAATGGTACACATCCTTGCCAGTGATGGGACATGGCATATGTGAAAGTAATTGCTGAGTGTCATCAACCAGAGAAGGGCCTAATCACCCAGGAAAAAACATTGACACTCATAGTTCTAGCTGTTATTATCATCCAGAATCATAAGGATTCTACTCTTACCTTACAGAACCTCTGGGAATGAGAGGAAAATGCCTCAGAGGGCTGTGAGATTTTACGTTGGCCAAGGATGGTAGAGTTGAATTTCTGTACTGCTAAGGAGTATGGGCCCCCACCCTGTGTCCAAAGGGTGTCCACATAGCAGCACTCAGTTAGCTTTTAGCATTGTGATGTCTCCTACAGCCCCAGGGCCCAGGACCAGGAACTGAAGCCCCAGCTCTTAATGCAACTTGCCAATTACTCTTCTTATTCTTTGAGCTAACATGTATGTGTGTGAAGCTTCTGGTAGGCCTGTTGACTCCAGAGAAGCCACAATAGCTTGACTAACATTATTCTGGTCCTATTTGAGTGTATTTGCAAGCTTCTTAGAGGAAAGAGAGTTAAAATCAAACTTTGCAGACCTTTTATCAGTTCACGAGGCAGGAGATACATTAAGTCCACATTGACTTGATGTTCATGACTCTGAGCAGGTATTACTGAGGTTCCCACTTGCTACTCAGGCAAAAGGAGCTCAGAGCTATTAAGTTACTGTCTTAAAAGATCACAACTATAAAGAAGCAGTCCCATCCTTGAATCCATGTTTTATGACCAAAAATCCATGTTCTTTAATCATACCTCAATGGGTTGTAATGAGATATGGAATAGTGTATCACACCATTAATTAAAGAAGCAAAATTATCATGTAATATGTAGACAGATTGACGTAAGTAAAACTAGATGACTGGACATTGATAAAAGTAAGAACTAAAATGAAAAGAGAATTCAATAGTTATTTGCTCTTCATTCCTATAAAAATTTACATAATTCATCTTAAATGTTTGTGTAGAAACTTTCATCCAATGAACCTGAGTTACAGAATGGTTCTACTATTACTGATTAGTTTTTCTGGGTTTTCTTGTGTTTCCTTTTTCTCATATTTCATTGGAATGAAAAATAGGAATTAATGTGTCATTTGCAGAATCTCCCTATTACTGGGGAACTTGAATCATCAAACTCTTTGCACTTTCATGCTGGTAAATTTTCTTTCCAAGAAAGAAAACAGTTAAATGTGCATCTTGTCATGGAGCATCTTCACTCATGAGAGCTGTCTACTTTCACACTGGAGGAAACTATTTATAAGGCTGAGGACTTTCCCCTCTTGCATGAGTAATCTATTGCTGTGTAACAAATCATGACTAACAATGAATTAAACCCATTTGTTAGTTCACACTTCTGTAGACCAGCAGTTGGGGCACGGCTTTATTGATCCCTCTGCTCAGGGTCTCACAAGTCTGCAGTCAGGGTATCAGCTGCACTATGGTTCTCACTTGGAGCTCAGGGTTGTCTTCCAAGCTCATTCATTTGATGGTGGAATCCAGTTCCTTACAATTGTAGAACCGAGGGCTTTTCTTTGAGGCTAGCTGTTGCCTGGCAACGCTTTTCAGCTCCTAGAGGCTACTCACAGTTCCTGGCCAGTGAGGGGAGGCTTGGGAAGACTCCATCTTATTTAGCTTAATATTGCTTAAGTATTATATGAACATTACTTAACATTATACAAGCTTGGAATTTTTTAGGAGATTCACAAATATTTAATCCTCATAAAACACTAGTAAGTAGGCACTATTATTCTTGCTATTTTATAGATGAGAAAACTGAAGGACAAATCTCATTTCCCACAATCACATAGCTGGCAAGTGGAACCTAGGTGCTGAAACCCAAGTCCATGTCCTTAACCCCTGCCTGGTGCTGACTAGACTTTCCTTCTGGGCAGTGTGTCCTTCCAACCTTAGGCACTGAAGGGGTAGGCATTATTTCCAACAGCCTGAGGGACTTGGTGGGGTAGGCACAGTTTCTTTGGCAAATAGACATCTCCCCTGCTTCAGTTTATTATTTCACCTGGACACACGATCATATAACCATGTCTTACTGCTTGCACCTTCATTCTCTGATTTCTTTGAAAGTGCTAAGATATTACCATCATTCAGTTTGGATAGTATTTGAGTTTATTCTAATTTGCCTCTAACTTTTCCTGTCATTTAGTTTTTTCTTAGGTTATTTCTGTGGGGGATGTGTTATTTGGAATGATAAAGGTTAAGTCTGAATGGTGAGCTTATTGTTAACATATAGAGCATCAGAAATATTGAAAGAATTAATGTGACAAAATTCAGTGGTTTACTCAAATCCTAATGATACTAGGTTTTATTGTTCTCAGATGATTTTTAGTTAGGTTTATAATGATCATAATGGTATCTTAGAGTTGCTTAAATTCATATTTTCTTTATTGTTATTGATATGTACAGTGTGTGCTTATAGGGGTGATTTTTTACTTTTCAAATTTATTTCTTTGTGTAGTTATTTAAATAGCATTATAGGACTTTAAACTCTAAAGATCAATATGCATTGTAGACTACACTTTCTCCCAATATAGGTTATGTTATCTGTAAGACAGAGTTTTAACTTTGGATTTCAAGAAAGCTAAAATTGAAAAGATCACACTGTTACGTGTTTTTTTGTAAATACACACACACACACACATATACATTGATTAACTTAATGGAAGTATTTTCTTGAATCAGTTCAGCACATTAGGGTTCCTCCTCACATGTGTGAAAATGATACATCACATCACCTTTGACTGAGGGAGCAGGAAAGGGGGCAGAGAACAGGTGGGAATGTTGAAAAGGGAGTATTTGAGAACCATTCCCCCTGCCCAGTTCAAATACGCTTGGAAAACTCCTCCTTTCCTCTGAGTGTTTAAACCTGGGCTTTGAATTTACTTTACAAACAATGGATTCCAGGCTCCTGAGCATCCTGGCTGAAAGTGCTGAGGAGTCAGAAGAAAGCACCCAGATGGGGTATTTTCAAGTAAAGTGTTTGATGTCAGGACTGAATGGGGTGTTCCTCCCACCCCCGACCTCAGAGGAGGAGAATCTCCCACAATGGGGCTGTGGGGCTACATTGAGCTGGGAGATTCAACTGACTTCCTCCCAGGGAAGGGGAGAAGCAGACATATGGCTAAAATCAGGCTCAGGTTGATGGGGAACTTTTGCTTGAACAAGGTCGGGGTGATTATGGGGTCGGTCACTCTAGCTGTGACAGACATTTACACAGGTGCCAGACAGCCAGCACTTCTGGGCTCCTTTGTCAGCTCCCAGCCAGCATTTCCTGGCCACATCAACAGATGGTTCTCTGAAGCTGGCTGAAGAAGAAAGACCTCCTGATAATGAGTTCAGGACTCTCACAAGTGAGCTCTGTCTCTCTCTCTGTCTCTCTCTTTCTCCCCCAACCCACCTCCTTGGCATGAAAGGTGGAAGCATTTTTGTCTTGCCTTCCTGAGCAGTCGAACAAGGAAACATACTGGCCCTCTCTCTGTTCCCCCAGGTCCCACATATAATTGTGCACACACCTGTCTGTCAACTACAGGTACAGGGTCTGAAATCTCAGGGCTAGTATCTTCTGATGAATGTACCTTCTGTTTCTGCAGGCTGATGTTGGGGCAAGGGCAGCCTTCTCAGCACAGAAATCAGTCTAACTTCCCTATGTAGGACTATGCACTCTGAGCACCAATCTCTAAGACTTTCAGAAACTAGATGTGGATTTACAGGAGGAATAACTATCTTATGGAAGGTCCATAGCCATACCAGGTAGGTGGGTGGATACAAGGGCAGGCCCTCTGTGAATGACAGGGTCTCAGCCCTTAAATCAATCATCTGTAAGGAAGGTGAATGCTGTGGTCAATGTCTGTAGGATTTTCCTTGAGAGCCTATACTGCTTTGGGGGAGGGTCTCATTCCCAGAGAGAATGTTCTTGTTTAAGTTTTCCCTTTGTAGATAACAATATGCCAAAAACCTGGTTTTGTGGCAACGCCACAAACTTTCTGAGTACCATTTAAGATATACAACATCATAGACCTTGGCCTTGCTTCTTCTTATGTGTTAAAGGAGCCAAATTTCTTATCTTCTGCTGATTTAAAAAGTCCTCTAAAAGCCATTGCATTTATGGAAACACACAGCACTTGTCTCCTTGTCACCATCACCAGAACTCAGCTTTCACTTTAGATCCCTTTCTTCATCGTTAATTATTTCCTCTTCATTTTGATTTAAAACATTCTTCACCATCAGTTGATAATTGATAATGAATCTGAGAGAACATAATGGATCCACATAAAGGATGAGGCTATTTAATGTTTTCCAGATGCAGGCTGCTGTCAAGAGAACTGAGCCATCTGAGAACTGAGGGAGGGGTGTGGGGGGAGGCTCAAGCCCTGTTTTCCACGTGACCAGAACTCTAGGTTCATGCTCTGATTTCCAGAATCCACATTTAAACTACAGGATAAGGTTGAAATGAGTGAAATGATTAGGAGTGTTTGTGAATTTCCACCATGTTGTTAAGTTTTATTCAAGTCTCCTACTTAAAAAATAATGCTGTGCACTGTTTCTATTGCACTGTTGAAAGTTTCATTTTGATCAAAAGTATAGTCACAAAATTGATGGATAAGAGTGTTTACATATGTGAAAAATAGAAAGAAATAGCACACTTGTAACTACATGTTATAAATATCTCAATACAAATTTGATCATCTTTTGCTTTCAAAGTTATTTTTCTTTAATAAATGATAAATCATCTTATAATTAGAATTTGTTTCTGAGCTAGAAGATGGCATGGAATGACCACTAATTCCAGGTATAAATAATCTTTGTTTAACTGATTCTAATTCTAATTGCAACTCTGATGGAATATTATAGAGTTTAATTTTACTTCAAGTCTTAACAATGCCAATTTGAAACTTGATGGTCCCTACAAATAAAATTGTATTTTAAGGTAATTTTGAAGCCTGGTATGTTTTTGAACTGCTTTTCCTCGTTATCACATTTGTGAGCAGGAAGAGCAGATTCTGGCAACTGTGTACAGTTTTAGAACTGGAGTTAAAACAGCATTTTTGTTTCTCTAATTTGCCACTAGAATTACAGATGAAATAAAGTACAAAAACTTTCAGCCTTAAAAATATTTGACTCCCTGTACTACTTTCCCCTCTTCAGCTCCTGCCATTTGTTTTCAGCATCTCTCCTCACTGGACATCTAATCCTCTTTAGGGCTCCATTCTCTCCAGTTGTACTGAACCTCTGGGAACAGAGGAAGAAATTGGCTGTGATCAAATCGATGAACAAGAAACCAGAGTGGGCTTCTTATTCTGCTCACGATTTCTGTACTCAGCAAAAAGGCCTGGAGAGATACTGGTGGACTTTTAGATACCAAGCTGGGGGCAGAGGTATTTAGGCTGTGCCCTCCCACTCCCTGCATGGATGAGCCAGGCTAGCCAGCAGTTTCTGAGCACAGAGCCAACACATTAGTATGGAAGCTGATCGAAAGTCTAAAATAAGGTAATATTCTTTAAAATGCCTTATCCAAAGCTTTGATTTGGGCAATGGGCTTTAGGAATAAGGATGTCTTTGAGTAATCCTTTTATTTTATTTTGTTTCTAATAAGTCAAAGTGCTTTTGAGTTCCTTGGGTGAATGGCACTCTGAGAATTTCAAGGATATGCATAGCATTATTATAATTTTCTAGGGTGGGGTGCAACCAACTCCTTCAAAGCCTTAGGAAAGGAAATTCATGCAGTAAATTAGTCACAGACTCATTTAAGTGCCCAAACTCAGTCCAGCTATTCACACTACTCCCTGTATCACGTGTTTCAGCTGCTCTTTTCTCTGCCCTCCATGTAATCCCTGAAAAAATAGAGGCCTTTTTGTGTACAGGGGATGGGATGGGGGTGGGGTTTGTGCAAATTCCCCTGCATGGATGCAAAGTGGGACCAGGTTGCCAGGGAGTTTTTCAGCCTTTGCGGAAATTAAGGAACTCTTGGAAGGAGCTTATTCTTCGTTTATGGTGGGACAATGAGTTTGTGTGGCAAAGGATTACTCAGCCAGTCACAAAAGCATCAAAACCTTTTAATCTGAAAATCAAAACTGTGAACCCAATCACCCCATCACTGGAGGAAGGGCATAATGCTAAAATGAGGAACTTTTTTTTTTCTCACGATACCAAAATTTTCTCAGTATGGAAATATCACCATTAGGCTTCTGACATTTCACCAGCCTTTTCAGAATGCAAGCAAGGTAACAATATTACATTCTCTCAGGTTTCTTCAAAGGTTAGATCTCATTGAGAAGAACAGTGGGTTTTGCCCTTCTATATGCCCAAGGCCTGTGAGACCAGATGGGAGGGGGTTGAAGTCATTTTAGAGGTAGGAAGGATGCTGGGGTCTCCAGGTAGGGCCTGATACCATCCATTCTCTCTGAAAACCTTGATTCTTTTGAAGAATGTGTGAGGGATTCATTTTATTCACTAGTTTGCCTCTAGTCAATTTAGCTTCTTTCAACTCAAAGTGCTTGTCTGCTAGGGAAGTCAACATATCAAAGCACAACTTAGGAGAAATATATATTCTCCAGAAGTATTCAGCCATGTAATGTAAAAAATAGAGACATTTATTGAAGAAGATACAAGACACAAGAAACATTGTACATAGGACAATGATGCCTCAGTGCCCTTCAAAGTAGGCACCTTGGGACCTCACACAGTTGTCCTAATTGTCATCAGCTGCCCCCTCATATTTTCCTTAATCTCATCAATGGTCTGAAATCTCTTACCTTTCAAAGGTGATTCTAGCTTTGGGAAAAGCCAGAAGTTGCAGGGTGCCACATCCGGGCTGTAGGTGGGCTGAGTCAACTGGGTGATTTGATGCTTCATCAAAAACCTCTGCACGAGATGTGATGCATGAGCAGTGCATTGCCATGATGAAACTGCCAATCACCTGTTGCTCATAGCTGTGGTTTCCAAATCATCTGAATAATTTCCACAGAGGAATGTTCAAGCTTAATGAAAAATTTGGTGCAGATTTATTGCTCTTCTCATTCAGTAATTTTGAATGCAACAACCACACAGTACACATGCTCACTCAGTGGTATCTACCAACCCCACTGACTAGTAGAGTTAAGTCATCATTGTTCAAACATGCACATTCCAGTCCTTGGCTGCCAGGTTGCATCCGTGTCCTGTAAACCATTCTAGTTATATTGACAGTGGCTGGACCTTTTCCAGATATACCTCATTTTATACATAATCTGTGAAATAAATTCCAAAGCCAAGAGTAAGTTCTTACTAACTCATTGGCTAGATTTAGTTCTTCCTACTCCCTTTTGTGTTTATGGATAAGAGTGTATTTTCATATATTAGGAAAATATTAAATCTTACCAATGGCTTTCACTCTGGAGAGACATTCAGTGAGCCTTGAACCTCTCTGGAGCTAACCCTGTTTTAATATATGCATCAGGATACAAGGGTACACCTCCCTACGTATTTTGTCAGATTTGAACTCTCCAAGACCATCTTGTGATTTTTGAGAAATACCACCAAGCAGGTGGAAAGAAACTCACATGCCTGATCATAGGTGTTTAGAGTTCATTTTAAAGGCTGTGGAGTGATGGCTCCTGCTTTATAAATAGTGTCCACTGAAAGGACCAAGGCTGACTTAAGCACCACACCCAAAACCCAGAGAAACATGGCAAATGAGTCTATGTGTGTAAAGTCTACAATAATGCCTTTTGGGGAGCAGATTTTTCTTTTCTTCTAAGATGGGCTCTGAGCTTCTGGCCCTAGGAGTTGTAGATGCGATTCTGGAAGTCATTAGCCCATTGTTTTTGCAGTTCTCATCCTCTGGAACACCAAGAGCAAGCTAATCATTGTCAGGAAGAACAGGAAGCTAGGAACTTTGCCTTCTGTCTTCCTGTGGCACAGAGAGCCTCTGATCACCCCATCCGCAGGGGCCTGAGGCAGTTCCATGATGGCACACCTATGGCACTGCGGGTTTGCAAGATAACACCCAAATTAGGGTGTTGTCCCAGCCCACTCTCAAGTGGAATCTAATGACATCCTGGGAGGACAAGCAGGACAGATATGGTTGATGCCACTTTTCATGAAAGGAACTAAAAACTCAGATGTTTTAAGTAATTTTCCACAGGACAGCAGGTCTCCACAGTTGTGCAGGAATGGAAATCTAGGATTCTTCCTTCGGTTCTATTACCTTGTCATTACAATTGTGAATTAATTAATTGTTGAGCACTTGTTTCTCAAATCACAGAATGCTATGATTAAATAATACCATTTTGTCTTAACAAATGGGTAACTTTTGTTCAAATTAAAGGAAAAACAGATGGTAATAAATTTATTTAACTTACTATTTTAAGAGCTGTTTCAGTTTAAAAGGAGTCTTTATCATGAAGACAAATGCTATGTCCCCTCCCCTTTGAATCCCTCCCTTCTCTCACCTCCCTCCCCTCTACCTTCTCACCAGTGTGGAAACCCCAATTGATCAGGACAGTGTTCCCCAATGTGCTCAGATGGAGGCTTAGTACAGCACATCAGGTAGTGATTTACAATGTTTGGATTTAGTCTCTAAAATAGCAAATTTACTTCAGTATTTGAATATGTATTTGTTTAGTTTTTTATTAGATAATACATTAATTAATATCTCTTACAAATCAGAAAATATGAAAATATATTATCTTCTTCCAAGCACATTTCTCATCTACCCAGTTTTTTCCTTTACCAAATTACAAGCAAGCAACAAATAACCATAATTATTGACTTCAGGTAAATCTTCTCAGAGGTTTTCTTCATGTTTGCATCAGCAAATAGAAATATATATCCCCCCTTTTGGAAATGTCACTTGGGCCATCTGTACCTAACATAACAATATATCATATAGATATTTCCCTTTCAGTACATGCAGAGCTTCCTTATGCTTTTTGCAGTTTCATCATATTGCCTTGTATGTATGCACTGTAATATATTTCAAATAATTGGTGAATGCACCAATCCCCTGCTAATGGACAGCTGGGTCATTTACACTCTTTTGTGGTTATAATGCATTACATACCTTTGTACATACATATTTTCCCCATGTCCCTATGTATGTAGGATACATTTTTGGAAGTGGAATTTCTGGGTCAAAGTATGAAAGTATTTATAATTCACTAGATATTTCAAAATAGCCATCCCCAGTTGTTCTACATATTTACACACCTGCCAATTCTGTGGGGAAAATGTCCCTTTTCCAAACAGCATAAAGATAGTTGTTTCATCAAACTTAAAAAAAGGATTTTTGTCAAACTATTAGATTAGAAATTGTATCTTAGTTTTATTTACAATTTCCTTAACTGTGAGTGAAATTGAACATTTCTTCTTATGTTTAAGATGCATTTTTTTCTTTCCTCATTTGCATCATCTCCACTTTTTAACTCATTAATGGATGATTGATTGATAATACACTACTAAGGAGAACAAGGATGTTTTGGGGTCATACCCAAATTGTTTCAAGTTTGACACATGCATCTCTCATGTTGTTAACAGGACTTAGTAGTATGGGTCACAAGTGACCATGAATCTCATCAACAGAAGCAGGGAAGAGCATTCTCAGCTGAAAGAGAAGCAGAGCAAAGATGCAGTTTGGAAATATATTGTGTCTATATGACAAGGCCACAGTTCCTACGAAGTCCATACTTCATTGATATCTTCCTATTGTCATAGATATTCACATCATGTCACTAAGACATGGAATTAGTGTTATTTAATATATTTAAAACCTAAATGTAAGTTGTTTTTGTATTGGCAATTGCTTTGAGTGATTTCTGTGTTATCTACTCTTTATTAGCATGAGTAGCCCAAATGAGAAATGTACATTTATGTCTTACTATGTACAGGATGTGATTGAGGGGAAGAGGTCCTTTACTCTTTTGTGAAGCCCACATATTTGTACATTATACATCTGACAGAAAGGGAAGAAATCTCTAGTCCCTGTTTCAGAGCATACAAGCAAAATATTTTCTAAGCTGACTTTTTTATGTAAAATACATGTGACATTTAAATCTGTTAGCAAAAATGAATAGGTTTTATTTATTGAGTCTAGGATAATACTAGTTGATTTTATTGAACCAAATTATGAAAACAAGTGCACAAGCAGAGACATGCAATAAAATTTGGATAATTTGGTGTTTACACATGGACATTCTGATGTGTGTGAATAGGTGTGTGTGTGTGTGTGTGTGTGTGTGTGTGTGTGTGTGTGCAGGGGTGAGAGTGTGTCTCTGTTACGTCTGTGTATCAACCACATAGCAGAGGCTGGCTGATCAGTTGCTCTCCCATTCCAGAGTTGTAACTTCACTCAACATTCTTCATTACCTTCTCTTGCCCTAAGCAGACAGATGGTGTTCACACTGATGTTTTGCCAGAGATAATTACTTTAATTCTCAGAAATTCTAAGAACTCCAGGAAACCCTGGCTGATGGTGAAGACTCTCTTGAGTAGATGAGTCTGTGAGAAGTTGGCCTCCAATATCAAACTAATGAATAGGCTTTAGTGTGATTCTAAAAAAATCAGTCAACCAAGAAAATTTGGCTAGATGTAAGAAGCAGTTTCCAGTGAGTTCTCATTTACATATGGTTTTCTAAATGCATTTTCTTAGGAACACAGAAATACCAATGGCTTATTAAAAACTATTCTCTTGTAATTTTAGGTTCTCTATACTGACCAAACAAATACCAGTTTCCTGTGCTTTAGAATGTTCTTCAAGGCCAAAATCTCAAATTATCCAATGAAAATGAAATTGGAGACCTGACTATTCCATCACTGTGTACTTTGTAACTCTCAGTAATTGCAAAGAAGTAATCTACACATATATTAGTTTAATGTCACTTGGTTCTCATAAACCCTACAAACTATCAATAATACTGATTATCAGATGAGAAAACAATATTGGAATGGTTATTGAATTTCTCAAGTTTCCATAGCAGCTAGGACCTTTTGTCTGAGTCATACAGTTTTACTGTAACATGGGTTATACCTTGGTCTGAATTTTTAAACTAGACAAGACTCTGACTCTGCATTTTTCTTGCATACATTTTATTTATAGTGAGCACGGCAGTCTCTGTACCACAGAGTTATATTAATGCCCGGAACAATAAAAGAGCAAATTTTTGCCCATTTCTAAGTGAGAATCTGAAAGGTCACCCTCCCAATTCCAGACATCACTGGGATCATCTCCCCATTGAACCTGGCACCCCCCACCTTTCTCCAGCAATGCATAAGTGACTGATTCCTTTAAATTTAAAGGTCTTCATTCCTTATTCATCTTTAAGTAATTTTCTTATTGTTATTCAATTACAGCTGTCTGCATTTCCCCCCAACCATTCCTTCCTCTACCCCAGTCAAACCCACCTCCCTCCCTTGCTTCCACCCTCCCCCTTGGTTTTGCCCATGTGTCCTTTATGGTAGTTCCTGAAAACTCTTCCCTTCATTATCACCTCCCACCTCCCCTTTGGTTACTGTCAAATTGTTCTTAATTTCTATGTCCCTGGTTATATTTTGCTTGCCTTTTTCCTTTGTTGATCATGTTCCAGTTAAAGGTGAGACCATATAGTATTTTTCCCTCACCTCCTGGCTTATTCCACTTAGGATAATGCTCTCCAGTTCCATCCATGTCATTACCAAAGGTAGGAGCTCCTTCTTTCTTTCTGCTGCGTAGTATTCCCTTGTGTAAATGTACCAAAGTTTTTTGATCCACTCATTTACCGATGGACACTTAGATTGCTTCTAGCACTTGGCTATTGTGAATTGTGCTGCTATGAACATTGGGGTGCATAGGTTCTTTGGATTGGTGTTTCAGGTTTCCTCCAGATATAATTCCAGCAGTAGAATTGCTGGGGCAAAAGGCAGTTCCATTTTTAGTTTTCTGAGAAAATTCCATACTGTTTTCCACAGTGGCTGCATGAGTTTGCATTCTCACCAACAGTGCACTAGGGTTCCCTTTTCTCCACATCCTCTCCAATACTTGTTTGTTGATTTGTTTGTGATGTCCATTCTGACCAGTGTGAACAGGTATCTCATTTAATTTGCATCTCTCTGATGGCTAGTGATGCTGAGCATCTTTTCATATGTCTTTGGGCCCTCTGTATGTCCTCCTTGGAGAAGTGTCTGTTCAAGTCTTTTGACCATTTTTTAATTTTTTTTTTCTTCCTGGAGTGGAGTCATGTGAGTTCTTTATGTATTTTGGAGATTAAACCCTTGTCCGAGATATCATTGGCAAATGTGTTTTCCCATACAGTTGGTTCTCCTTTCATTTTAATGCTATTTTCTTTGGCCATGAAGAAGCTTTTTAATTGGATGGGGTACCATTTTTTTATTCTTTCCTTTATGTCCCTTGCTTTAGGGGACATGTCAGTGAAGATGTTCCTACATGGAATGTCTGAGATTTTCCTGCCAATGTTTTCCTCTAGCATTTTCATGGTGTTGCGACTTATATTTAGGTCTTTTATCCACCTTGAATTTAGTTTTGTGTATGGTGTAAGTTGGTGATTGAGTTTCATTTGTTTGCATGTAGCTGTCCATCTCTCCCAACACCATTTGTTGAAGAGATTAGTTTTACTCCATTTTATGCTTCTTTCCCCTTTGTCAAATATTAATTGACCATAGAGACTTAGGTTTATTTCTGGGCTCTCTATTCTGTTCCATTGATCTCTATGTCTGTTCTTATGTCAGTACCAGGCTGTTTTGATTATAGTGGCCTTGTAATACAGTTTGATATCAGATACTGTGATCCTTCCTACTTTTTCTTCTTTCTCAGAATTGCTGAGGCTATTTGGAGTCAGTTTTAGATCCATATAAATTTCTGAAATTTTTGTTCTATATCTGTGAAATATGTCATCAGCACTTTAATAGGGATTGCACTGAATCTATAAATCACTTTGGGTAGTATGGATAATTCTTCCAATCCACAAGCATGGTACATGGCTTCCATTTGTTTGTGTCTTCCTTAATTTCTTTCTTCAGTGCTGTGTAGTTTTCTGAGTACAGGTCTTTTATATCTGTGGTTAGGTTTATACTTAGGTACTTTATTTTTCTTATTGCTGTATCAAATGGAATTTTTTTTTACTAATTTCTCTTTCTGATATTTTATTGTTGTGTACAAAAATGCCTTTGATTTCTGAATATTCACTTTGTATCCTGCTGTTCTGCCAAATTCACTTATTAAGTAAAGCAGTTTTTTGGTGCAGTTTATAGGGTTTTCTATGTACACTATCATGTCATCTGCAAACAATAACAGTTTACTTCCTCCTTTCCAATTTGGATGCCTTTTATTTCTTTTTCTTGTCTGATTGCTGTGGCTAGGACTTCCAATACTATGTTGAGTAGAAGTGGCGAAAGCAAACATCCTTATCTTGTTCCTTATCTTACTGGGAAAGCTCTTAATTTTTTGCCCATTGAGTATGATGTTAGCAATAGGTTTCTCATATGTGGCCTTTATTATGTTGATGCATGCTTCCTCTACTCCCAGTTTGCTGGGTGTTTTAATCATAAATGGGTACTGTACCTTATCAAATGCTTTTTCAGCATCTATTGATATGATCATGTGATTTTTATCTTTCCTTTTTTATGTGATGCATTATGTTTATTGATTTGCAAATATTGTACCATCCTTGCTTCCCTGGGATGAATCCCACCTGATAATAGCGTATGATCTTTTTAATGTATTGCTAGATGTAGTTTGCCAATATTTTGTTGAGGATTTTAGCATCTATGTTCATCAGTGATATTGGCCTGTAGTTTTCTTTCTTTGTTATGTCATTATCTGGTTTTAGGATTAGGATAATGCTGGCTTCATAAAGAGAGTTTGGAGGCTTCCATCTTCTTGGAGATTTTGTAACAGTCTGTGAAGGATAAGGGTTAGATCTTCCTTAAATGTTTTGTAAAATTCTCCTGTGAAACCATCTGGTCAAGGGCTTTTGTGTGCTGGGAGTTTTTTTGATTACTGCTTCAATTTCATCTGCTGTTATTGGTCTGTTCAGGCTTTCTGCTTCTTCATTGAGTTTTAGAAGCTTATATTTTTCTAGAAACTTGTCCATTTCACCTAGGTTTTCAAATTTCCTGGCATACAGTTCTTCATAGTAATTTCTTACAATACTTTGTATTTCTGTGGTGTCAGTTGTAATCTCTCCTCTTTCATTTCTGATTGTGTTTATTTGGGTCCTCTCTCTTTTTTTCTTGATGAGCCTGCTTGAAGGCTTGTTGATTTTGTTTATCTTTTCAAAGAACCAGCTCCTGGATTCATTGATCTTTAGAATTGGGCTTTTAGTCTCTATGTCATTTAATTCTGCTCTGATCTTGGTTATTTCCTTCCTTCCACTTGCTCTGGGCTCTCTTTGTTGTTGTTCCTCAAGTTCTTGTAGGCATAGAATTTGGTTATTTGAAATGGTTCTATCTTTTTTAGATAGGCCTGTATCGCTATGAACTTCCTTCTCAGGTCTGCCTTCTCAGTGTCCCATAATTTTGGGGTTGTTATGAGTTCATTTTCATTTGTTTCCAGAAACTTCTTAATTTCTTCCTTAATCTCATTCTTGACACATTCATTGTTTAATAGCATGCTATTCAATCTCCATGACTTTGATTGTTTTTTTTTTTTTCTTGAGGTTGGTTTCTAGTTTCAGTCCCTTGTGGTCAGAGAAAATACTTGATATGATTTCAATTTTCTTAAATTTTTGAGGCTTGTTTTGTGTCCTATCCTGTGGTCTAGCTTTGAAAATTTTCCATGTGCATTTGAGAAAAATGTGTATTTTGCTTCCTTGGGATGAAAGCATACATACCAGTTAGTCCATTTCATCTAGGGTATTATTCAATGCCACAATACCTTTCTCTATATTTTGTTTGGAAGAACTATCCATTTTTTACAATGGGGTGTTAAAATCCCCTACTATAATACTGTTGCTGTCAATATCTTTTGAAGTCCTTCAAGATTTTCTTTATGTATTTGGGTGCTCCTATGTTGGGTGCATATATAGTTACAATGTTTATGTCTTCTTGATGAATTCTTCCCTTGAGTATTATGAAATGACCTTCTGGGTCTCTTTTTATGGCTCTTTTTTGAAATCTATTTTGTCTGATATGAGTATTGCTACCTCTGCTTTTTATTCTATCCATTTGCTTGGAATATTTGTTTCCAGCCCTTCACTTTCAGTCTGTGTAGGCCTTTCTTTGTTCTGAGGTGTGTCTCTTGTAGGCAGCATATGTGTGGGTCATGTTTTCTTATCCATTCTTCTATTTTATGTCTTTTGATTGGGATATTTAATCCACTTATATTTAATGTTATTATTGATAGGTACTTATTCATTGTCATTTTTTCATACCTATGTTCCTCTCTCTCTCACTGTTTTTCTTCCTGTTCTTCAAGCAGACCCTTTAGCATGTCTTGCAGAGCTGGTTTGGTGGAGGTATATTCTTTGAGGTTTCTTTTGTCAGGGAAGCTCCTTATTTGGCCTTTCATTTTCATTGAGAGCCTTGCTGGGTAGAGTAGTCTCAGTTGCAAGACTCTGTTTTTCATTACTTGGAATATTTCTTGCCATTCCCTTCTGGCTGAGAGTGTTTCAATTGAGAAGTCAGCTACTAGTCTTATCGGGGCTCCCTTGTATGTTACTTTCTGTTTTTTCCTTGCTGTCTTTAGGATTCTCTCTTTGTCATGGAATTTTGCCATTTTAATTATGATGTGTCTTAAAGTGGGCCTCTTGGGGTTTCTCTTGATTGGGACTCTCTGTATTTCCTGAATTTGTGTGACTTTTTGTCTCATCAAATTAGTGAAGTTTTCCATCATTACTTTTTCAAACAGGTTTTCTATTTCATGCTCTTCTTCTTCTCCTTCTGGTATCCCTATTTTATAGATATTTTTACATGTCCTACATTTCTCTTAATTCCTCTTCATTCTTTCTGAGTCTCTTTTCCTTTTCTTACTCTTTCTGGGTGTTTCTTTCTACCTTGTCCTCCAGCTCACTGATCCAATCTTCTGTTTCATCTAGCCTGCTTTTGATTAATTCTATTGTGTTCTTCAATTCAGAATTGTATTCTTCATTTCCTCTTGGCCCTTGTTGATAGTTTCTATTTCATTTTCATGTTGATATAGTTTGCTGTGAGTTCATTGTAGTTTTCCTGTAGTTTTTGGTAATTCTCTGTGAGCTTGTTGAGCTTCCTGGTAGCCACTGTGTTGAACTCCATATCTGATAGCTGCCTTACCTCTATTTCATTTAGCATTCTTTCTGAGGCTTCCTCCTTTCCTTTCATTTGGGGATTGTTTCTTTGCCTTCTCATTGTTTGTTTGTGTTCATTTGGAGGGGGAAGGCAAAATGGTTTAAGACAGAGGCAGTGTATTCTTTGTTATTTAAAGTACCAACCTGTAGGGAAGAGAAAGGAGATCGTTTGGATATGTATAGTATTAACCATGATATTTCACCCAACTAGCCACTTTTTAGAAATGGTGGAAAAAAGATAACTCTTGTTGGGGGTGGGGGGAGGACTGTGAGTTAGATCTAGAAAGCAGTGAGCTTGTGTGAGGTCAGATTATGAGGTAAAGTGATGACAGTAAAGGATAAAAAATAGGTGTAGCGTGTGAGAGAATAGAGTTAACCACAACAGTATTGAAGTTCTGGAAACAGTGAAGTGAGGTAAGATCCAAGAAGGGTGCTGTGTAGTATTTACAACTATATGGAACCACAATTATTTACAATAGCAATGGAGCAACAATCATATGACAGAATCTCTGTGATCTGAATAACAAGAGTATGAAGTGCAGGACCTGGAGTAGTATGCTACTGGGACACAAGTGAAGTGAAAGACAGAAAATTAAAAATACACTATGAAAGAGAGAACAAGGGAAACTAGTCAAACAATGCAATTTAATAAACCATGTGAAGAAAACTAAACAGAAAAAAGAGAAATTAAAAAATACTAAAAAAATAAAATGTAAAAATAATAAAAAATAATAATGATGCAAATATACAATAACTTGGAAGTTCTCTAGAGTAGCAAAGTGAAATTCATCTTACTGTCTCAGTTGTTGGGATGACCCCTCTTTGGGTCTAACTCTGGTCCTTTCACAGCTCCAGGTTTTATTGTCTCACTTGTTGGAGAGAGGGGAGGAAGGAAGGAAGAAGGAATTGAAAAAGAAAGAAAGGAAGAAGGAATAAAAAAGGAAAGAAGGAAAGAAAGGAAGAAGGAATTAAAAAAAAGGAAGCCTCCTCATGGCTTTAAACAAGCCAGATCAGTTCTGCTGGTGTTCCTGGCTGCAGCAGGCTGAGGGGAGATTGGTAGGATTGGGCATGAGGTGCCTTTTGGCCGGGGAGTTGGGGGGAGGTCAGGTGCACTCCACCCTGGGGGCTGCAGGCTTGAGTGTTTGACCTCCACTGGTGGAGAGGGACTGGCAGTTTCTGGGCTGCGGGTTCGGGTGTGCACCATCCCTGGGGGTTTTGGGTGTGAGTACTGGCCCCTGCTGCTGCTGGGGCAGCTGGGGTGGGGTGGGGTGGGGGGTGGCTGGGTCAATGGCGCACCTACAGGTCACAGGTATGGTTGGGTGCACTCCACTCTGGGCCCGGGGTTTGGGGGTGCAGTTGTGGTCCTGGCAGCAGAGGTGGGCCCAGAGCTGAGGCTGCAAAGGCTGCTCCAGTGCAGCTGGGGGAGGTGGGGGGTGGCTACCTCAGGAGAATGGCCCAAACAGCCACTAGTGCCTATTTTTTTTCTTTTTCCTTTTGAAAAATTCCTCCTGCTCAAGCCTGCCACTCCAAACAAGTGCCTGGCCTCTCACACAGCCCAACTCTCCAACCATACCAGGGACTATCTGGGTCAGGGCCCATCATGGCCCAGCTCTTCCCAGCTGGCGTCCACAGACTCCATGGGTGCTCACAACCCCTGTTTGTTCACCACCTCATCCTTATTCCCCCAGTGACTTCAAGCATCCAGGTCCCTCCTGGTGCTGCTCAAACTTTGTTTGGCAGGGGAGGGAGCCATTGCCCTGGCTCTCTCCCAAGAATCCTGCGGCAGACCTGGTGGGCACCGGGCCTAGAACTGTAGCCTCCCTGGTCCCCAAGCTGGTCCCAGGGACCTTATTGTCCTGAAGCACTCTCCTTACCATCTGATTTTTCAATGTCCTCCAGAATTTTGGCCTCCAATCTTCATGTATGCTGGGATACCATTGACTGTTGACTCTGTTCCTCAGAAGATCGGCTAGGTGTTCCACCCATGCGCAGGGGGAAGTGGAATCCACTCCCATCAATCTCACCACCATCTTTCCCACCACAATAATCACAGGATGTACTTCCTCCAGGCTGTTCTTCTAGGCATCCCTTATAATATCATTGTTATCTGTACTTAACCTGACTCAGCTCAAACCAAGTGATGGGATAAAGTGGCTATAAAACCATCTTGCTTTTCCTCAGAATCAGTGAATGCACATCCAGGGAACACCTCTTATTTATCTTTTTAAGCAGAAACATATACAACACCCAAATATCACTATAAAAAACAAAAAAGTTAACATTTGGTCCTTTCTGTTCTAAATGTTATTAAATGAAACATGTAGAAGATGATAAATTTGCAACTAGATTCTTTTTCACAGTTGTTTAAATATTATAACTGTGTTTCTTTTTTCTTTTTAAATTTTAGTTATATTTTATTGATTATGCTATTACAGTTGTCCTGATTTGTCCCCTGTGCCCCCCTCCACCCAGTGCCCCCTGCTGGAGGCAATCCCTCCCCACCATTGTTCATGTCCATGGGTCATGTGTGTAAGTTCTTTGGCTACTCCATTTTCTATACTGTATTTTACATACCCATGGCTATTCTGTAACTGCCTATTTGTACTTTTTAATCCCCTCACCTCTTTATCTGTTCTCTCCCTACCCTCTCCCATCTGGCAACCTTCTGGTAACTAAATTCTTTTCTCTTGCTTTTAAGAGTCTCTCTTTATCTTTAACCTTTGGCCTTTTAATTATGATGTATTTTGGAGTGGGCCTTTTGCATCCATCATAATTGGGACTCTCTACACTTCCTGGACTTGCATGTCTACTTCCTTCACCAAATTAGGGAAGTTTCTTTCACTATTTTTTCAGATAGATTTCCACTTTCCTGCTCTTTATCTTCTCCTTCTGACACCCCTATGAGGCATGTTGGACCTCTAAAAGGACCTCTAAAAGTCCCAGTGGCTGTTTACACTATCCTCACTTTTTTAGATTCTTTTTTCTTCTTATTTTTCTGTGTGGTTGTTTTTTGCTTCCTTGTGTTCCAAATCTTTGATTTGCTTCTCAGCTTCATCCATGCCGCTGTGATTTCTCTGTAAATTCTTCTTTATTTCAATTAGTGTATCCTTCATTTCTGACTGGGTCTTTTTCATGCTGTTGAGGTCCTCACTAAGTTCCTTGAGCATCATTCTAAACAGTGTTTTGGACTCTGAATCTGATAGATTGCTTATCTCTATTTTGTTTAGCTCTTTTTCTGGAGTTTTGATCTGTTCTCTCATTTAAACCATGTTTCTTTGTCTCCTTATTTTGGTAGGTTCCCTGTGTTTGTTTCTATGTATTAGCTAGAGCTGCTTTGACTCTGTTTCTTGGTAGTGTGGCCTAATGTAATAAGTGTCCTATAGGGACCAGTGGTACAGCCTCCCCTATCACCCAAGCTTGGTACTCAAGGTACACCCTTTGTGTGGCCTGAGTATACCCTCCTCTTCTATTTGAACCTTGGTTACTTTTGGCAGATCAATGGGAGGGATTTACCCAGGCCAGTTAGTGGCATGGACTGGCTGTGACCATTGACCACCAATCTGCCATCTGTGGAGAATCAGCTATGCAGGAGCAGAGTGGTGGAGCTTTGATGTGGTCTGTAGCTGTTCACTGGGTGCATTGACTCTGGGGTTTCCCAGGTGGTGTAGGTCAAGATCAGCCCCATCCTGTGTTTTGCCCAGGATAACCTTTTCCTTCTCAGTTAAAAAGAATTCTGAGAAGCCTGATACTTGGGCTGGGCTTGAAAATTCTCAGGTGAAGCCAAGCTGTGAATCTAATCTGGCTGGTACTAGGGTTCGTTGAGGCCAGCTGTTGCTTGTTTGATAGGTTTTAGGAGCCAAGACCAGCCATTCATATAGAAAAGCAGCTTGGGTGGGCCTGTAAGTTGGGTGGGGTAAGAGCCTCTGTGGATCTCCAAGGTGGGTCATGCGTGTTAGCTAGGTTGATGGAGTCTCGGATATGGCACCAGCTTACTGGCTCTGTGGGGGTAGGGCTCAGCAAGGGGACAATGGCCTCTACTTGGCCAAATGCCAGACACTTCATTCTCTCCCTATATACAACTGGTGCCCTTCAAATTGACACCCCAGTGCTGGAGCTCAGAGGGAGCAATTCTGAGTAGGTGAGTCCTTATGTGGGTTCCCCAAGAGGAACTGTTTAGGGCTCCAGTAGCCTTCTCCACCAACTCAATCCCCACTGTTTTTTGCAGCCAGAAGTTGTGGGAACTTATCTTCCTGGCACCGGAACCCTGGGCTAGGGGGGCCTGTTGTGGGTCTGTGACTTGTCACTCCTGAGATATCCCTCCCAAATTTTTATCCTCATGGGTGTGGGGCCAACCTGTTCCACATCTGCACCCATCCTACCAGTCTCGATGGATGTGATTTCCTCAATTCCAGAGTTGTCAGATTTCTATTCAAGCCTGTTTTATAGTTGTCAGACTTCCATTCAACTCAATTTCTGACATTCCTGACTGGTGGTTGTTCTATATTTTAGTTGTAATTTTGATATGGTTGTGCAAAGAGGCGAGCCACGTCTGCCTACATCATCTAGACTGGGAGCTCTCAAATCCAGCTTTGACACCCACTCACTCAACTCCCCTTCAGAGACCCACTGTCATAAATTTATTGTGTTCCTCAGTTTAATTTTTTATATTTAAATTACATATATATTCATAAACAATATATAGTATCACTCTGTATTTTTAAATTATATATAAATGGTATCATCCTAGTAAACTTCATTTTTAAAACTCAGCATCTTATTTTCAAAATCTATTTATTTTCAGTCACATAATCAGCATGCAATTCAAGCATTAAAATTCAACCTCTCTTTTAACATGAGTGTTAAATTCAGTTATAGTTAATGTGATTACTGGATATATTTGTACTTAGTCAATTGTATATATATTTTCCATTTACTATACTTTTTTGAGACATGTTCTATAGGGTCTTGATAATTATCAGGTATGAATCAATTGTAAAATAGAACCAGTATCAGAGATTGCTCTCTCAGCTGCACTAATCATCATGTAAAATGAGACTTCTCACTCCTTCCAAGTTTAGATGGGAAAGAAAAGCAATTATACAATCACACTGAGAATCTCTGGCTTATGGGATTGCTAATACTCACGAAACTCATCCCTCAGACAGAGAATAGAGACGTTATGATGAAGCTGTCTCACTCTCAATTCATATGCATCCTTTACTGGGATGAGTTCTCAACTAATCACTTTTATATTCTATCACTGGCAAGATTTAGCAGTAAATATGATACTCTAAGCTGATAACTCATTAAATGTGTAAACAAATCACCAAGAAGAAAGCAATCTATTAGTTACATCTTTGTTTGCTATGTTTCAAAATATTATGCTAAAACCAAGCATTGTTTGTTCAGCTATGATAAACCCTACAGGAAAAACTTCCTAAATTCAAGCAAAAAAATTATTGAGCAGAATCATTTGATAGAATAATATCTCCTGAATATCTGTGGCTTGAAAGAATGAGAAATGCACAAACTTGAAATACTGCTTATGTTCACTTTTGGAGGATATCCCAAGAACTATTGGTGAATTGTTATTTCCTAATGTAAACATTTAGTGCTATAAATTTCCCTCTCAGCACCACTTTAGCTGTGTCCCACAAATTTTGTGGTTTTTTAAAATTTAATTCAATGTATGTTAGAAAATATTTTTTCTTGAGACTTTTTGACCATGGATTGTTTGGAAATATGTTATTCAGTTTCCAGGTGTTTGAAGGTTTTCCTGTTATTTTTCTGTTATTAATTTGTAGTAACCTTATTGTGGTCAGAGAACACACTCTGTATTATTTCAGTTCTTTAATTTTTGTGAGGTTTATTTTATGGCCCAGGATATGCTAAGTGTTTTGTGAGTGGCTGAAAATGTATTTTGAAATGGCAAAGTGTTCTACAAATGTTGATTACAACCTGTTGGTTAATGGTATTGCTGAGTTGATATATATTCTATCTGATTTTCTGTCTAGTTGTCCTATCAGTTGTTGAGAGAGAGGTTTTGAAGTCTCCAGCTATAATTGTGAATTTACCTGTTTTTCCTTTCATTTCTATAAGTTTTGTCTCACATAATTTGTTGCTTTGTTATGTGGTGCATAAACATTTAGGATTGCTATGTCTGGGTGAACTGACCTTTCCATCATTACAAATAATGTTCTAACCTCCACCTTGTAATTTTCTTTGCTCTGAAGTATACGTTATCTGATTTATAAGAAGAACTTCTGCTTTATTTTGATTAAAGTTTGACTGGTATACCTTGTTCCATATCTTTTATTTTCAACCTACCTGTATTATATTTGAATATAATTCCTTTTAGACAGCATATTGTTGGGACTTAGTTTTTAAAGTTATTTTGCCAATCTGTCTTTTAATTGGTATACTTAACCATTTGCATTTAATGTAATTATTGATATGTTAATGTTTGTTTGCCATTTTATTTTTGTTTTCTTTTTGTTCCTTCTAGGTATATTTTGTTTTTCCTTTTCCTGTCTGCTATGTGTTACTTAAACATTTTTTAGAATTCTATATTGATTTATCTACAGTGTCTTTGAGTGTATCTTTTTGTATAGAATTTTAATGGTTTCTCTAAGTATGATATACATATGTAACTTATCACAGTCTATTGATATTGACATTTTATCAGTAAGAGTGAATTGTAGAAACTTTACTTTCTCTAAGTTCTTTTACCCTCCTACATTTATAGTAGAATTAACTTAAATATTTTCTTTATACACATTGAGAGTGACATTAGAAAATGTTATTAACATCTGCTTAAATAAGAAAAACATTATATAGAAAATTCAAGAGGAGAAGGAAAATTCTATTTACCTGTATTTTTGCTTTCCCTATGTTCTTTCTTCCTTCACAACTTTCCCAAGGTTCCACTTTAAACATTTCTTTTAGTTTCAAGAATTTCCACTACTCATTCTTCTAGAGCAGGTCTACTAGTGACAAATTTGTTAGTTTTTCTTCATCTGAGAATGTGTTGGTTTCCCCTTCGTTCTTAAAGGGTATTTTTGCTAGATTTGTTACTCTCGGTATTTAGCTAGAAAACAGAAGCAAAGGAAACTTAACACTGAGATTAATAAACTAGGAAGCAGGAGCCTTTTGCTTCACCAGAAAGCCAGAGCTCTTCAGATTCCAGGGGACCACAGCATTATACTCTGCTAAGGATATTAACACTCTCCCTTCCCCCTCTGGTACCAGATTATTGGGGGATGCAGGGGAAGGTGCTAAACCAAAAAGGCCTATCAGTCAAACTGGGGATGTGGACCCATCCAAAGTCCATGATAGTTTGGGAAGTTGATTGGTTCTTCTGAAAAAGCACATGGTCAATCCCAAGCCCAAGCTAATATAATCTTGGGGGAACAAAGAAGCACTCTCTCTCTTGCTTGTGACTCATATTTACGTGGTACACACAAGTAATCATTCTCTCCAAGATCACATGGCCTTAGCAAACATGTTGCTATGACCTCCAGGAGGGTGCCTGCATATCAAAGCAGAGCAATGGACAATAGCTGGAAACACACACTGGGCTAGCCAGATGCTAGACTGGACTGTACTTTATTATGGAGCATAAACTTTGGGCAGTGGTCTCCATCCTGGCCCTACTGAAGATAAGATTGGACTTTTTCCAGTGTGATATGAACAAAGATGGGACATTGGAAAGTCAGGATGGGAACTCCCTCAATTGTACATTACCAGTTAACTGTACCACAGAGCATCACCATCCCACATGGGTCTCAGGAAATTTTTTTCCTTTACACACTGCAAGAACCCCGCTTCCACTGATAACAGATTGAAAGTTATTTTCTTTTGGCCTTTAAAAAATCTTGTGACACTTACTTCTGATTTATACAGTTTACGGTAAGAAATTCATTGGTATTCAAATTGTTTCCCTTTTAAGTAAGGTGTTATTTCTCTCTTGCTGCTTTCAAGATATTTTCTTTAACTTCCAGCCAAGATGGAGGCATAGGCAGACACACTGTGCCTCCTCTCACAACCAAAATTAAGGACAACAAAAATTTAGAACCAAAAAAAAAAACAACAGAACAGATAGAAAATTGAATTGTACAAAAGTCCGACAATGATTCACCCAGACCAGTAATAGGGGCAGAGTTGGTGACTGGCAGAGAGGGATTGAGGCAGGAAAAAGCAGTGGCTAGTGGTCTCAGATGCACAGGTGGCAGTTGGCACACCCCAGGCACACAGGAGGTGGTTACAGGACGCAGGGAGGCAACAAGCAGACCCAGCAAGGCCCACAAGGCAGCTGACCACAGCTACACATTCACACATGGATAAACTAGGCAAAAACTGGCAGCAAGACAGACTGTGCAACCCAGGGCACCAGTTCCAGGAAATAAAGCCTAAAAGCACCAATTGAAAACACTTGTGGAGGTTGAAGTGCCGTGAGGGATTCCCAGCCTCAGGAGGGGACTGAAATCTGAGAGAGAGCAAAGCAAGCACCATTGTTCCCACTCTGACCCTGCCCCCACATACAGCATCACAACACTGCAACTGGGTTGCCCCACCCTGGTGCACACCTAAGGCTCTGCCCCTCATACATAACAGATGTGACCAGAGGGAAGAAGAAGAAGAAGAAGAAGAAGAAGAAGAAGAAGAAGAAGAAGAAGACGACGACTCAAACAAAAGAACAAATGAAACCACCAGAGCCAATACTTTTAATTGACCAAGAGATAGGCAACCTATCAGATGCACAGTTCAAAGCACTGGTGATCAGGATGCTCACAAAATTGGCTGAATTTGGTCACAAATTACATGAACAAATGAAAGCTACAAATGAAGTGAAATAAAGTAAAATGCACAGGGAACCAATAGTGATGGGAAGAAAAGTGGGACTCAAATCAATAGTGTGGACCAGAAGGAAGAAAGAAACAACCAAACAGAAAAGAATGAAGAAACAAGAATACAAAAAAAAAAAAAAAAAAAAAAAAAAAAAAAAAAAAAAAAAAAAAAAAAAAAACGAGGAGAGGCTTAGGAACCTCCAGGACATCTTTAAACATTCCAACATCAGAATTATAGGGGTACCATAAGGGGA
>PVKU01008257.1:0-75996 GCA_004027475.1 Anoura caudifer
ACTTCAAAACAAAGACCATAAAAAGACACACAGAAGGACACTTCATAATATAAGGGTAGAATACAATAAGAAGACATAAACATTGTAAACATATATGCACCCAACATAAGAGCACCCAAACATATAAGAAAATCTTGGGGGACATCAAGAAAGATATGGACAGCAACATACTTATAGTAGGGGATTTTAACATCTCACTATCCACAATGGATAGATCTTCCAAATAACCAGCAAGGGTATTATGTCACTGAATGACACTTCAAATCAAATATATTTAACTGATGTATACAGAACATTTTACTCCAAAGAAGCAAATTATACATTCTTTTCAAATGCACATGGAACATTTTCAAAGATAGACCACATGATAGGACAAAATACAAACCTTAACGAACAAACAAAAAAATGAAATCATATCAAGCATTTTCTTAGATCACAAGGGCTTGAAACTGGAAACCAACCTCAAGGAAAAAAAACAAAACAGTCAAATTCATAGACACTGAATAAGATGTTATTAAACAATGAATAGGTTAACAACAAGATCAAGGAAGAAATCAAAAAGTTTTTAGAAACAAATGAAAATGAACACACAACTCCACAAAACCTATGGGACACAGCAAAGGTAGTCATGAGAGGGAAGTTCATAGTGATACAGGCCTACCTAAAAAAGATAGATACATTTCAAATAAACAACCTAACCCTACATTTAGAAGAACTAGAAGAACAACAATAAACAAAGTCCAGAGCAAGTAGAAGAAAGGAAATAATCAAGATTAGAGCAAAATTAAATGACATAGAGACTAAAAGAACAATTCAAAGAATCAATAAATCCAGGAGCTGAGATAAATGAAATAGACAAGCCTTTAACCAGACTCATCAAGAAAAAGGAGAGAGGACCCAAATAAGTAAAACCAGAAGTAAAAGAGGAGAAATTACAACTGATACCACAGAAATACATAGGATTGCAAGAAATGTCTGTGAAAGCTATATGCCAAGAAATTTGACAACTTAGGCAAAATGGACAAATTTCTAGAAACATGTAATCTTCCAAGGCTGAGTCAAGAAAAGCAGAAAGTCTGAATAAATTGATAAAAGCTAGTGAAATTGAAGCTGTAATTAAAAAAACTCCTGGCACACAAGAGCCTTGGAAAGAATGGCTTCACAGGTGAATTTTACCAAACATTTAGGGAGGAGCTAACTCCTATCCTTCTCAAACTATTTCAGAAAGTCCAAGAAGATGGAAGATTCCCAAACTCTTTTTATGAGTCCAACTTTATTCTAATTCCAAAACCAGATGAAGACAACAAAGAAAGAATACTACAGGCCAATATCATTGAAGAACATAAAATACTCAACAAATTGTTGGCAGACCGAATCCAGTGATAAATACATTAAAAAGATCATACACTATGATCAAGTGGGATTCATCCCAGGGATGCAAGGATGGTACAATATTTGCAAATTGATAAATGTAATACATCACATAAAAGGAAAGACAAAAATCACATGATCATAACAATAGATGCTGAAAAAGTATTTGATAAAGTACAGCACCCATTTATGGTAAAAGCACTCAGCAAAGTGGGAATAGAAGGAGTATACTTCAACATGATAATGGCCATATATGAGAGACCTACAGCCAACATCATATATGATAGGCAAAAACTAAAAGCTTTCCCCATAAGAAGAGAAATACAACAAAGGTGTTGGCTTTCACGACTTCTATTCAACATAGTATCAGAAGTTCTAGGCACAGTGATCAGACAAGAAACAGAAATAAAATGTATACAAATTGGAGAGGAGGAAGTGAAACTGTCATTGTTTGCAGATAACATAATAGCGTACATAGAAAACCGTATAGACTCCATCAAACAACTACTTGACCTAATAAATTAATTTGGTAAAACAGCAGGATACAAAGTCAATATTCAGAAATCAAAGTACACCAACAACGAAATATCAGAAACAGAAATTAGGAAAAAAATCCCATTACTATAGTAACAAGAAAATAGAGTACCTGGCAATAAACTTAAAGGTAAAAGACATGTACTCAGAAAACTATAGAACACAGAAGAAAGAAATTAAGAAAGACACAAATAAATGGAAGCATATACTGTGTTCATGGGTTGGCAGAAATGACATTATCAAATGTCTATACTACGCAAAGCAACTTATAGATTCGACATAATCCCTATCAAAATACTAATGACATATTTCACAGAGTAGAACAAATATTTCAAAAATTTATATTGAACTATATATAAATGACCCTGAATAGCCTCAGCAGTTTTGAGAAAGAGGAACAAAGTAAGAGGGATCATAATACCTGATATCAAACTATATTACAAGGCTATAGTAATCAAAACAGTGTGGTACCAGCATAAGAAGAAAAACATAAATCAGTGGAACAGAATAGAAAGCCCAGAAATAAACCCAAGTCTCTATGGTCAATTAATATTTGACAAAGGGGGCAGGAACATAAGCCGAAGTAAAAATATCATCTTCGACAAATAGTGTTGGGAGATCTGGACAGGTACATGCAAAAAGAAAAAAAAAAAAGAAATTAGACCACCAACTTACACCATACACCAAAGAAAAGTTGAGATGGACAAAAGACTTAAATATAAGTCATGATACCATAAAAGTCGTGGAGGAGAAAATAAGCAGGAAAATTTCAGATATTCCATGCAACAATATTTTCACCTATATGTTCCTGAGGGCAAGGGATATAAAGGAAAGAATAAACAAATGGAACTACGTCAAACTAAAAAGCTTCTGCATGGTTAAAGAAAACATCAACAAAGAGAAAAGGGAACCAACTGTATGAGAAAACATATTTGCTAATGATATCTCGGACATGGGTTTGGTCTCCAAATATAAAAAGAACTCACATGACTCCACATCAGGACAGCAATCCAATTAAAAAATGGGCAAAGGACATGAATAGACACTTTTCTAAGAAGGATACACAGAAGGCCCATAGACATATGAAAGAATGCTCAACATCACTAGCCATTAATGAGAGATGCAAATAAAAACCATAATGAGATACCACTTCATACTGGTCAGAATGGCCATCATTAATAAATCAAGAAGCAAGCACTGGTGTGGTTGGGAGAAGTGAACCCTAGCACACTGTTGATGGGAATGCAAACTGGTGCAGCCACTGTGAAAAACAGTACAGAATTTCCTCAAAAACTAAGAATGGAATTACCTTTTTATGCAGTGATTCCACTGCTGGGATTATACCCTAAAAATCTTAAAACACCAATTCAAAAGATCCTGTGCACCCCAATGTTCATAGCAGTTTTATTTACAGTAGCCATTGCTGAAAATGGCCTACATGCCCATCAGTCAATGAGTGGAACAAAAAATTGTGGTATATTTACACAATGGAATACTACCCAACAGAAAGAAAGAAGGAGCTCCTACTTTTGTGACAGCATGGATGGAACTGGAAACTATTATGCTAAGTGAAATAAGCCAGGTGGTGAAAGACAAATACCATATGATCTCACCTATGAGTGGAACCTAATGAACAAAACAAACGAGCAAAACAGAACAAGAGACATGGAAATAAAGAACAAACTGACAGTGACCAGAGTGGGGGGAGAGTAGGATAACAGGGGAAAGAAGGGGGTGGGGCAAGGAACATGTATTAATATCCCATAAGCATGGACAACAGGTTGGGGATTGACTGTAGGAGTGGGAGTGGACGGGGCAGGGGAAAGCAAGTGCAGAAAAATTGGGACAACTGTAATTGAGCAATAATAATAAAAAAGAACAAAGCTTGAGGCATCATGTGTCCTAATTTCATCCTGGAAATGCAAATTAAAGCCACAATGAAATATCACCTCACGCATATTAGGATGGCTTTTATTAGGAAAAAAGGCTGTCTTGGCTATGATATAGAGTCCGGGGTGTCCAACCTTTTGGCATCTCTGTGCCACACTGGAAGAAGAGTTGTCTTGGGCCACACATTAAACACACTGTGACATGTAATCATAAAATAATATCATAATGTTTTAAGTAAATTAATGATTTTGTATTGGGCCACATTCACAGCCATCCTGGGCTGTGTGTGGCCCAGGGGCCACAGGTTGTACAACCCTGAACCCTTTTATACTGTCGGTGAGAACATAAAATGATGCAGACATGATGGAAAACTGTATGGAGGTTCATCAAAAAATTAAAAGTAGAACTACCATATGATCCAGAAATCTTACTTATATGTATATATGCAAAAACAGTGAAATCAGCTTCTTGAAGAAATATTTGTACTCCTATATTTATTTCCACATTATTAACGATCTCTAAAATAACAATTTAAATGTATATTAATAGATGAATGGATAAAGTAAATGTGATATGTATTTTTGTATATATGCATATAAATATGTAAATGAATATATTTCAGCCTCTTAAAAAAACAAGGAAATCCTGCCATATGCAATACCATAGATAAACTTGGAGGATATTATCCTAAGTTAAAGCCAGTCACAGAAAGACAAATACAGTATGATTCCACTTTTATGAGGTATCTAAAATAGTTAAACTCATAGAGGTAGAGAGTAGGATGATAGTTGACAGGGGCTGGGTGAAGAGAGAAATAGAGAATTGTTCAGTAGTATAAAGTTCAGTTATGTAAGATGACTAAGTTTAAGAGATCTACAGCACACTCTAGAGTCAAGAAGTAACAATACTCCATTGTGTACTTAAAATTTTTGTTAGGAGAGTACATCTCATGTTAAGTGTTCTTACCACAAACCAAACCAAAACAAACCAAACAAAAAAAAGCATGAGGGACACGAGGAATCTTGTGGATGTGGTGAATGTTCATTACCTTGATCGAGGAGGTAGTCACACGGATGCATATGTTTGATACTCAGCAAATTGTTATGAAGTTAGTATTGGTAGTTTTTTTTTTGTATATCAGTTGTATCTCATTAAAGCTGTTGTTTTTTTTTTAATGTAAAAGGAGAATAGGTGAATATAAAAAAAGGCTAGTGAGAAATTTGGAAATGAAAAATGTAGTCTCTGAAATTAAAAAACAACAAATGAGATAAACTATAAACTTTAACTGAGTACACTTGAGGACAATCAGTGAACTGAAAAAGAATATTAGGAATTCATGTAAAAATCGGACAGAAAAATAAGAAATGTGTTTTAAGTGAAGGATAATTTTTTATTTTTTAAATTTTAATTGTTCAAGTACAGTTTTCTGCCTTTTACTCCCATCCCAGCCCAACCCCTAACCCTCCCCACCTCCCTCCCGTTTCCACCCCCTGCTTGTTTTTGTCCCTGTGTCCTTTATACTTGTTCCTGTAAACCTTTTCCCTTTTCCCCTGATATTCTCTCCCCTCTCACCTCTGGTCACTGTCAGCCTGTTCTCTATTTCAGTATCTTTGGTTATATTTTGCTTGCTTATTTGTTTTGTTTATTAAGTTCCTGTTAAAGGTGAGATCATATGGTATTTGTCTTTCACCGCCTGGCTTATTTCCCTTAGCATGATGCTTTTCGGTTCCATCCATGCTGTTGCAAAGGGCAGGAGTTCCTTCTTTCTTTCTGCTGCATAGAATTCCATTGTGTAAATGTACCATACTTTTTTGATCCATTCATTTACTGATGGGCACCAAGGTTGCTTCCAACACTTGGCTATTGTAAATTGTGCTGCTATGAACATTGGGGTGCATAGGTTCTTTTGGATTGGTGTTTCAGGGTTCTTAGGATATACTCCTGGCAGTGGAGTTGCTAGGTCAAAAGGCAGATCCATTTTTAGTTTTCTAAGAAAATTCCATACTGCTTTCCATAGTGGTTGTACCAATCTGCAATCCCACCAAGAGTGCACTAGGGTTCCATTTTCTCCAACACTTGTTTGTTGCTTTGTTTATGATGGCCATACTGACTGGTGTGAAGTGGTACCTCATTGTGGTTTTAATTTGCATCTCTCTGATAGCTAGCAATACTGAGCATCTTTTCATGTGTCTCTGGATCCTCTGTATGTCCTCCTTGGAGAAATGTCTGTTCAAGTCCTTTGCCCATTTTTTAATTGGGTTGCTTGTCTTCTTAGAGTGGAGTCATGTATGTTCTTTATATATTTTGGAGATTAAACCCTTGTCTGAGGTATCATTGGCAAATATGTTTTCCTATACAGTCAGTTCTCTTTTTCTTTTAATACTGTTTTCTTTAGCTGCCAGAAGCTTTTTATTTTGATGAGATCCCATTTGTTTATTCTTTCCTTTATGTCCCTTGCTTTAGGGGACATATCAGTGAAAAGATTGCTCTGTGAAATATCTGAGATTTTCCTGCCTATGTTCTCCTGTAGGACTTTAATGGTGTCACAGCTTATATTTAAATCTTTTATCCACCTTGAATTTATTTTTGTGTATGGTGTAAGTTGGTGCTCGAGTTTCATTTTTTTTTTTTTTTTGCACATAGCTGTCCAGTTCTCCCAACACCACTTGTTGAAGAGGCTATTTTTATTCCATTTCATGTTGCTGTCCCCTTTGTTGAATATTAATTGACCGTAGAGACTTGGGTTTATTTCTGGGCTCTCTGTTCTGTTCCATTGGCCTATGTGCCTGTTTTTATGCCAGTACCAGGCTGTTCTGATTACAGTGGCCTTGCAATACAGTTTGGTATCAGGTATTGTGATCCTTCCTACTTTGTTCTTCTTTTTCAAAATTACAGCAGCTATTCAGGGTCGTTGATGGTTCCATATAAATTTTTGAAATGTTTGTTCTATGTCTGTGAAATATGCCATTGGTACTTTAATAGGTATTGCATTGAATTTGTAAATTGCTTTGGGTGGTATGGACATTTTGATGATGATGTTGATTCTTCCAATCCATGAACACAGTATATGTTTCCATTTGTTTGTGTCTTCCTTCATTTCTTTCTTCAGTGTTGTGTAGTTTTCTGCATACAGGTCTTTTACCTCCTTGGCTAGGTTTATTCCTAGATATTTTATTTTTCTTGTTGCTATATCAAATGGGATTTTTTTCTTGACTTCTGCTTCTGCTCTTTCATTGTTGGTATACAAAAATGCCTTTGATTTATGGATAATGACTTTTTATCCAGATGTTTGGCCAAATTTATTTATTAGGTCAAGCAGTTTTTTTGGTGGCATCTATAGGATTTTCTATGTACACAATCATGTCATCTGCAAATAATGACAGTTTTGTTTCCTCCTTTCCAATTTGGATGTCTTTTATTTCCTTTTCTTGTCTGATTGCTGTGGCTAAAACTTCCTATACTACATTGAATAGAAGTGGTGAAAGTGGACAACCTTGTCTTGTTCCTGATCTTCGTGGAAAAGGTTTTAGTTTTTGCCCATTGAGTATGATGTTGGCTGTAGGTCTCTCATATATGGCCTTTATTATGTTGAGGAATGCTTCCTCTATTCCCACTATGCTAAGTGTTTTTATCATAAATGGGTGCTGTACCTTATCAAATGCTTTTTCCCCATCTATTGATATGATCTTGTGATTTTTCTCCTTGCTTTTATTTTGGTGATGTATTACATTTACTGATTGGCAAATATTGCACCATCCTTGCATTCCTGGGATGAATTCCACTTGAGCATGGTGTATGATCTTTTTAATGTATTGTTGGATGCAGTTTGCCAATATTTTGTTGAGGATTTTAGCATCTATGTTCATCAGTGATATTGGCCTGAAGTTTTCTTTCCTTGTTATGTCTTTATCTGGTTTGGGGATTAGAATGATGCTGGCTGCATAAAAAGAGTTTGGTAGTCTTCCATCATTTTGGATTTTTTCAAAAAGTTTGTGAAGGATAGGGGTTAGCTCTTCCTTAAATGCTTTGTAAAATTCTCCTGTGAAACCATCTGGTCCTGGGCTTTTGTGTGTCAGGAGTTTTTTGATTACTGTTTCTATTTCATCTGCTGTTATTGGTCTGCTCAGGCTTTCTGCTTCTTCTTAAGTGAGTTTTAGAAGATTATATTTTTCTAGAAACTTGTCCATTTCACCTAAGTTTTCAAATTTCTTGGCATACAGTTCTTCATAGTAATTTCTTACAATCCTTTGTATTTCTGTGGTGTCAGTTGTAATCTCTCCTCTTTCATTTCTGATTGTGTTTATTTGGGTCCTCTCTCTTTTTTTCTTCATGAGCCTGCTTAATGGCTTGTCAATTTTGTTTACCTTTTTAAAAAAACAGCTCCTGGATTCATTGATCTTTAGAATTGTGCTTTTAGTCTCTATGCCATTTAATTCTGCTCGGATCTTAGTTATTTCCTTCCTTCTACTTGCTCTGGGCTGTCTTTTTTGTTGATCCTCGAGTTCTTGTAGGTCTAGAGTTAAGTTGTTTGTTTGAGATGTTTCTGTCTTTTTTAGGTAGGCCTGTATCACTATGAACTTTCCTCTGAGGACTGCCTTTGCTGTGTCCCATAAGTTTTGGGTCATTGTGAGTTCATTTTCATTTGTTTCCAGAAACTTTTTGATTTCCTCCCTAATTTCATTCTTGACCCATTCATTTTTTAATAGCATGCTACTCAATCTCCATGATTTTCAGGACTTTGTGTTTTTCCCCTTGGGGTTGGTTTCTAGTTTCAGTCCCTTGTGGTCCGAGAAAATGCTTCATATGATTTCAATTTTCTTGAATTTGATGAGGTTAATTTTATGACCTATCATGTGGTCTATCTTTGAAAATGTTGCATGTGCATTTGAAAAGAATGTGTATTTAGTTTCTTTGGGATGAAGGGCTCTATATATATCAGTTAAGTCCATTTCATGTAAGGCATTGTTCAATGCCACAATATCTTTGTTGATATTTTGTTCGGAAGATCTGTCCATTTTTGACAATGGGGTGTTAAAATCCCCTACTATAATTGTGTTGCTGTCAATATCTTTCTTGAAGTCCTCTAAGATTTTCTTTATGTATTTGGGTGCTCCTATGTTGGATGCATATATATATTTACGATGTTTATGTCTTCTTGGTGGATTCTTCCCTTGAGTATTATGAAGTGACCTTCTGGGTCTCTCTTTATGGCCCCCCTTTTTTTTGAAGTCTATTTTGTCTGAGATGCGTATTGCTACCCTAGCTTTTTTTCCTGTCCGTTTGCTTGGAAAATTTGTTTACAGCCCTTCACTTTGAGTCTGTGTAGATCTTTGTCCTGAGGTGAGTCTCTTGTAGGCAGCATATGTGTGGGTCATGCTTTCTTATCCATTCAGCTATTCTATGTCTTTTGATTAGAGCATTTAATCCATTTACATTTAAGGTTATTATTGATAGGTACTGTTTCATTGCCATTTTTGTACCTATGTCTCTGTCTCTCTCTCTCTCTCTCTCTCTCTCTCTCTCTCTCCCCCCCTTTCCATAAAGCAGTCCCTTTAGCATCTTTTGCAGAGCTGGTTTGGTGGAGGTGTATTCTTTTAGATTTCTTCTGTCTGGGAAGCTCCTTATTTGGCCTTCTATCTTGATTGAGAGCCTTGTTGGGTAAACTTGGTTGCAGGCCTCTGGTTCTCATTACTTGAAATATTTCTTGCCATTCTCTTCTGGCTTGGAGTGTTTCCATTGAGAAGTCAGCCACTAACCTTATTGGGGCTCCCTTGTATGTTACTTCCTGTTTCTCCCTTGCTGCCTTTAAGATTCTTTCTTTGTCTTGGAATTTTGCCATTTTAATTATGATGTGTCTTGAAGTTGGCCTCTTTGGGTTCCTCTTGATTGGGACTCTCTGTGTTTCCTGGATTTGTATGAGTTTTTCTCTCATCAAATTAGGGAAGTTTTCCCTCATTACTTTTTCAAATAGGTTTTCTATCCCTTGCTCTTCTTCTCCCTCTGGTATCCCTATTATATGGATATTATTATGTTTCATATTGTCTTGCATTTCTCTTAATCCCTCTTCATTCTTTTTGAGCCTCTTTTCCTTTTCTTGCTCTTTCTGGATGTTTTTTTCTACCTGGTCCTCCAACTCGCTGATCTGATCTTCTGCTTCATCAGTTCTGCTTTTCATTCCTTTCACTGTGTTCTTCAGTTCAGAAATTGTATTCTTCATTTCCTCTTGGCCCTTGTTGATAGTTTCTATTTTCTTTTTCATGTTGATATAGTTTTCAGTGAGTTCATTGTCATTTCCCTGTAGTTTCTGATAATTCATTGTGAACTCATTGAGCTTTCTGATAACCATTGCTTTGAGCTCAGTATCTGATAGTTGAGTTACCTCTATTTCATTTGTCATTCTTTCTGAGGCTTCCTCCTCTCCCTTCACTTGGGGATTGTTTCTTTATCTTCCCATTGTTTGTGAGACTCTTCTTGTTAGCCTCAGCTTCTTAAATTGATCTGTTCTGGCTCCCTGGGTTTGTGGTGTGAACTTCTGTGGTAGTATACCTGTGAGATTCAGTAGTGCAGTCTCCTTGATCTCCTGAGCTCAAGCTGGTCTTGGGCTGTTGCTTAAGTTGGTCTGTGTTTGTCTTTGGGCTTTGATTGTTGTTGGGTCTTTCTTTGGTGGGTCCTTCCCACCAGCTGGTTAACTGAGGGGCACTCTGCCACCACTTCTTGTATTTTGTTGTGCTGGTGAGGGCAGGTTGTGTTGAAGCTGGTTCTTCTGTGTGTACAAGGTTTTGAGGATTCTCTCTTGCTCTTATTTAGTTGTTTGTACTGGGTAGTTTCTCCCTATTTAGTTGTATTTCCAGAAAGATCCTGGACTGAGGTTTTTGTGGTTTCCACTCCCTCCTTCACCTTCTTCTGTTGTTATCTGGTGGTGGTTCCTTTGTTGTTGGGTTTCCTCTTCCAGTGAGTATCCTGGTGTTCACCACTTCCACTTACTCTTTTTTCTTATCAGTTGGGGGGGAAGGCAAAATGGTTTAAGATAGCAAGAGAGTATTCTATGATATTTAAAGTAGTAGCCAGTAGAAAAGAGATAGGAGATCCTTTGGCTATGTATAGTGTTAGCCATGATCGTCCACCCAACTAACCACTTTTTAGAATGGGTGGAAAGAAGAGAAGACTCTTGTTGGGGAGGGCAGGATTGTGACTTGGATCTAGAAAACAGTGAGGTTGTGGGAGGTCAGATTCTGAGGTAAGGTGAGAGTAAAGGATAGTACATAGTTGTAGTGTGTGAGAGAATCGAGTTAACCACTACAATAATAGAGTTCAGGAAACTGTAAAGTGGGCTAAGATCTGGGAGGGGTGTTGTGTATTATTTACAATTGGATGGAACAGCTATTATTTACAATAATATTAGAGCAATAATAATATGACAGAATCTATGTGATCTGGATAATAAGAATGGGGAGTATAGGACCTTGAGTAGTGTGCTAATAGAACACAAGTGAAGTGAAGGACAGTAAATTAGCAATACACTGTGAAAGAGAGAACAGGGGACACCTGTCAAATGATACAATATAACCAGCCAAGCAAAGAAGACCATATAGAAAGAAGAGGAATACAAAAATACAATTAAAATAAAAGATGTAAGAATAATAAAAAATAATAATAATACAAATATGCAATAACTTTAGGTTCTCTATAATAGCAAAGTGAAATTTGTCTCACTGCCTCAGCTATTGGGATGCCCCCTCTTTGGGTCCAATCTGGTCTTTTCACAGTTCCGGGGTTTTTGTCTAACTTGTGGGTATTTTAAAGAAAAGCAGAAGAAGGAAGGAAGAAGAGATAAAATTGGAAAGAAAGGAAGAAGAAATAAAACAAGAATGAAGGGAAGAGAGGAAAAAGGAATTGGGAGATAAAAAAATAATAAAAATTAAAAAATAAAGAATTACTTTAAAAAAAAAAAAAAGCCCCTTGCTGGTTTCAAACTGGCCAAACCAGGTTTGCTAGTCTTGCTGGCTGCAGCAGGCTGAGGGGTGATTGGTTTCACTTTTCTCCCTTCCTGATCTGCACTCAGTGAGCCTCCAGCCAGCTGCCCAACAGCCTCTGGTCCTTCAGCTTCCACAGGTTCAGGGTGTACTCTCCCCAGGGCTAGCTGGGTGCCTCTTCCTGGGCTTTCGGTGTGGGAGCCAGGCCTTCTGCCCAGCGCACTCTCCCCAGTATCCAGGCCGCCTCTTTTCCCTCAGGTTCAAGCACACACCCTTCCCAGGGCTACGGGAGTGCATGCAGGGCCTTCCGCACCACCTCGGGAGCACTGCTCGGCTGGGTGGGGAGGAGGCCAGAGTGACTGCTGCAGGAGAATTCCCCAAACAGTGTCTCTTTTTTCACTTTTTCTTCTTGAGAAATTCCTCCGACTGAAGCCTGCCAATCTGATCGTACAGCAGCCTGGCCTCTGGCGCAGCCCAATTATCCAACCAGACTGGGGTCTATGGGGTAAGGGCCCATCACAGTCCCACTCTCAACACTCTGCAGCTGGCGTCCACAGACTCCGTGGGTGCTCACAGCCCCTGTGTGTTTGCTACTTAGTCCTTTTTCCCCTCTCTGTGACTTCAAGCAACCAGATCGCTCCCATTGCTGCTCAAACCTTGCTTGGCTGGAGAGGGAGCAGTTGACCCAGGTCTCTCCCAAGGATCCTGCGGCAGACCCTGTGGGGGTGCCAGGCCTGGGGCTGCAGCCGCCCTGGTCCCCGAGACCTTACTGTCCTGAAACATTCTCCTCACTGTCTGGTTTTTCAATGTCCTCTACAATTTTTGGTCTCCTGTCTTCATATATGCTGGGGTACTGTTGGCTATTTGCTCCATCCTCCGTAGATCAGCTAGGTGTTTCTCCCGTGTGTGGGGGAAGTGGAATCTGCTCCCTCCTACCTTGCTGCCATCTATCTCCTCTAAGTGAAGAATAATTTAAAGGATTAATTCAGAATTCCCAACATACATGTAAAAGGCATTCCTGAAAAAAAGAAAAATAGAAGAGAGATTCTACTTAAAGTTGTAATTGTTGAATTCTTCAGAATTAAAATATATAAAATATAAATGTATATGAAAATACATTTCTAAGTACAAAACAATTTAATTAAATACTATCCCATATTGATATATCTTAAATGAAACTTCAGACCATCCAAGATTAAGAAAAAAATTTAAAGCTACCAAAAAGAAAAATAAATCTCTACAAAAGGATAATAATTAGATTAATTTCTCATTCTGAACATTAATGAAGATACCTAACAAAGATATCCAAGACCCTTGTGGAGAACACCAGAAAATATTATAGAAGGGATTTAATGAATACCTAAATGAATGGAAAAGTTCATAGATGGGAATATTTTAAGCCATGTCTTACTCTATACATTTTGTGTAATTTGAATGAAAATCTAAAACTCAAAAACAAGAGTAAAAAACCTAAAACTATTAAGTCTGAGGGAAATGTAAGATCAGGGATTTGAGATACAGTTGGTAACATTTTTTGAAAAGCTATAGTAATTAAAAGAGCTTAATGCATCAAGAACTGATTGCTACTTAATCCCTTCACCCTTCTCACTCAAAGAAAAAAAGAAAGACTCATGGAGGCTGACAACTGTAGGGTGATTGCTAGAGGGAAGGGGGTTTGGGGAGGTAGAAGAGGGTAAAGGGGGATAAATGGTGAAGGAAGGAGACTTGACTTCAGGTTGTAAAAACACAATTCCATAAGAGATAATGTTTTGTAGAATTGTAAACCTGAAACCTATATAATTTTATTAACCAATGCCATCCCGATAAAATCAATAAAATATTAAAAAATTTAAAAAAGAACCAATTTTTAAAAGATGGTAGTGTGGGGAGGTGTTTAGAGGACAAAAATAAAAATCCAAATATATATGTCCCTGTATTTGTAGAAATTTGGCACAGGAAATAATGTAGCAACGTGAATTTGTGGGCATAAAATAAACCATCCAATCAAAATAAAACTAGGGCAGTTTTGCTATCCACTTGAGGGGAAGGGGAGGTGTCAGATTCTTATACAAATAAATTAAGGCCCTACCCTTAAAACATTTTAAAAGTTAAATAATAGCCCTGGCTGGTGTGGCTCAGTGGTTTGAGTGCTGGTCTGTGAACCAAAGGGTCACCAGTTTAATTCCCAGCCAGGGCACGTGCCTGGGTTGCTGGCCAGGTCCTCAGTGGGGGGCATGGGAGAAGCAACCACACATGGATGTTTCCCTCCCTCTCTTTCTCTTTCCCTTCCCCTCTTTCTAAAGATAAATAACAATGGAATTCTATGCAGCAGAAAGAAAGAAGGAGCTCCTACCCTTTGCGACAGCATGGATGGAACTGGAGAGCATTATGCTAAGCGAAATAAGCCAGGGGGTGAGAGACAAATACCATATGATCTCACCTTTAACAGGAACCTAATCAAAAAAACAAACAAACAAGCATAATATAACCAAAGACACTGAAATTGAGAACAAGAGAGGAGAGGGATAGGAATATCCAGGGAAAAGGGGAAGGGATTAGAGCAACAAATATGAAAGACATATGGACAAAAGCTGGGGGGGGTGGAAATGGGAGGGAGCTGGGGAGGGCTGGGGCGGAGGGACGGGATGGGAGTAGAAAACAGAAAACTGTATAAGAACAACAATTAAAATAAATTTTTTTTAAAAAGAAGTAAAAAAAGATAAATAAATAAATCTTAAAAAATACTACAATATATAATATAGGAAGAGTTTTTCATGTTTGATATAAAAACAGAAAATATAAGAGAAAGTAAACATTAAAGTTCAAATGCACCCCTTCACTGTGAAACTTCACTACTACTTTTATATTCCAGTTTAGAAAATCTCTTCTTACATGTAGCTGGGTACAAAGGTGTTTATAGCCTTATAATAATAAAATATTGGAGGTAAGAGCCCCAAACAGCCATCAGTATTATAATTCATTTGTCTAGGAGAAAAATGGACAAATGAATTATAATACATTCATAAAAAGAAATGCTATATACTTTTAAAATAAATGAACAATAGGTCTACATGTATCAAGATGAATTTGAAATATATAAAATATTGAGTAAGTTAGAAAGTTGAAAAATAATATATACAGTAGAGTTTATTGAATTTTAAAGCCATATGTTGTTTATTAATTTATTAATATTTACATGTAGTATTACAAAAACATAGAAAGGTACAAATCACATTTTAGATTGTGGTTGACTTTGGGGATTGACAGAAGAGAAAGGAGTGAAGGAGTGGTATGAATAAATGTTGAAGTGTGTGTGGAATGTTGTATTTATTTCATGAAATTCAAGCAAACGTGACAAAATGTCAATATTTTAAGAACATGATCAAGTGTACAAGTTTGTTCCTTATTTTTTCGTATGTTTTTAAATTTTATAATTTTGAAAACTCTTTGAAAAGATATACTGTTAGAAGGTTTCTACCATTTAAAATAATTTTTAGCCTTGACTAGTGCGGCTCAGTGGATTGAGTGCTGACCTGCTAACTGAAGGGTCGCCTGTTGGATTCCCAGTCTAGGGCACATGCCTGGATTGCTGGCCAGGCCCCTAGTATGGGGTGTGCACAAGGCAATCACACATTAATAGTAAGAGAAAGTAAACACTATCTCTCTTTCTCCCTCCCTTACCCTGTCTAAAAATAAATAAATAAATCTTTAAAAAAATTGCAATGTAGGAACGGGAAATTTTTGCCTATATTGGCTATCATCTCTCTGGTAGTAGGAGATGTTTCTTATAATAGGTAAAGTGCAGATGACCCTAAATGACCCAGGGAGGCACAGTGTTCAAATACAGAACAGGAAACCCCAATTGAGTGACATCCCACTTCATACTGCACAATGAAATTGACGATGTCTGTATTCTGCATGACTGGCTCTGTCTGACTGGATATGGTTTGTTTGCTGAACTCAATGTAACTTTTGAAGTGTTATATAGATTTTTGAACAGAAAATTGGTATTTTTATTTTTGAGGAAGTTTTCTGGACTTTCCCTCCTCCATTGTTTCACGTAGTATTCTGAGAAGGAATCATGATTTTAAAAATCTTTTTGTAAGATCAGTGTTGGTCATAATTTTGAATTTGTTTTCTTTCTATATTTTCCTTTACAATAAACAAAAGTAGATATTATTTGTGTTGCCGTCATTCAGTTCATAAATTCATAATACCAAAAAGCTGTGCCATTTTTACAACAGAATTTGATTTAAATTTTTACTTGTTAGGGTTGCAGAGTTCATTTAAATCTATCAGATATACCTGTGACTTTGACTGGATTTGAGAAGAGTTGGAAGAGAAGGAAAAGAGTTCACCCATAGTCTAACACATTGTACTTGACAATCAGCCTTTTTCTATTGGTTTATCCTTGTTTGCTTGTGGTAGCAGAGGAGGTAGTGGTGGTGTGTAGTGGCGGTGATGGTGGTGTGCTCCCGCTTTAGGCGTAGTGCATTTCCTGGGAAGGTGGAGACAGAGGGAGAGAAAACATTTAAAAAGATCAACAGGAGACAAAGATGATATAGCTTGAGATAATGGGACACGCTAAGAATTTCAGTGACAAAATAAAATATTTTTTTTCTATATCTCAAAGCTGGCTCTATGAATGAAATATTCAGGACGTCTTTTGAGTTGTAGCACAGCTAGACAATTCCTGAGTTTTCCTTCTCATCAGAAGAACCTATTCACCAAAAATCACTCAATCCTATTTAGTATTTTTGAATATATGTAAATGACAGGAAACAATAAAATATTTTCCTCTATCTTTTGTTCCTTCCTTCTTAACAAGAATAGTCACAGACCTTTGATTTAAAAACCCCAAATGAACCCATATATTTTAATGTAAGTTTCCTGAAAGAAAATACTTGACATTGCATCTGTTGTTGAATGCCTAAAGTGTTGTTGGCAAAGAACACTTTCCTGCCCATGACTCCAGGCCTGACCAAGAAAGATCATGTAACAGAAAACAGGAAATAAAAGAAGAAATGTTCCTAGGATGGTCCCATCAGTAGAATGATTATATGATTTATCGGCCAAAGAGGCACACTTTTGAAAATGAAAATGGCTGTTAATCAGAAAATTGACACAGATAGTCATCCTACCTCTCAGAGGCCAATCATTCTGTTATCCTCCTTTTCTAGACTTTGAACTTTAAGATATGGAAAAATGAGGCATTCTCCACAAATTCCTGGAAGGCAGCTATCAGGAACCATGCAGATATGGTGCCTTAGCAAGTGACTCATATGCAAAAATATGAAATGTACGTAAGTGGTTGGGGGAAGCTCCACAGACAAGATATAAATTTGAACCACACACTGAAGGATGGGCAAGTTTTCAAAATAGGTTATCAATCTAGGGATTCAGCTTTAAAGGAAGGATACTACCTGGAAACAAGCTTCTGTTTGAAAGTTGAGTAAATAGTTAAAGATAAAATGGAAGATCTGAAAGAGAAAGTAAGCCATGCTTCCCAAACTTTAACCTGTATAAGAATAACCTCAGGAACTTCCTGGTTCTGATTCAGTGTGTTGGGGGAAGGGCCTGAGATTCTGCATTTCTTACAGCTTTCCAATCATGCTAATGCTGTTGGTCCATGGACCACAGGGTGGCTTCACAAAGAAATCTGAATGATCAATCCAAGTGTGGATTCTGGGATGGTGAAGCAAGATATGAAAGGCAGAGCAGGTGGGCAACATTTTTCATATCAGAGATTTTACTCAAATGCTGAGAAATTCTAAGAGGGTAAGAGAATGTGTGAATGAAGTGGTGGTATCGTACAGAACTGAAAAGTACACACCAGTCTCTAAAGGGGAAGCTTTTCTCAAGTCTGGAGAATCATTGACATAGAAGAATCTGATCCCAATGTTACCAAATTCCTTAGTTTTTCAAGAGAAGCTGGAATTCATATTTTATTTTTAATATGGTCTTCAAATCCTGACTCAAGCACACTCACACCATTTTGAGTCAAATAAATTTCATTTTCTTGCTAAACTTGGCCATAAGCTTGCAAGTGCTTCCTCTAAAGAATCACACTAAGTCAAAGAGTACAATAGTCCAAAATATGGTCACAGGCAGTACTTGCTGGCATTTAAGGACATCTGGGGCCCTACTGGTATGACTTACTGTTGAATATTATGGACCAGAGTTTAGTAAAGGGATGTATGAGGAGACAAGGTATCAGAATATAAATGTCCAGAAGATATGTAAAGAAGACTCATTAAAAATAGAGTTGATGTCAGGAAGTAATGGGGTAAGTCTTATTATAGTTAGACCATAGGTGGCCTTGAATGCAAGATGAAGATTTTTGAATTGTTTTTAATCGACTACTGAAAATCACTGACTTGATTGTTTTAAATCAGGGCTGAGCCTGTTAAAATATGAAAGTATTCCAGGCAAGCTAATAATTTAATACCAGAAATTATGCTTTTTATTCTATCTCCAAAGTTGCCCTCTCTGAGCAGAATATGACTGTCCAGATGAAGCTGATCAATGTTGAAATGAGATTTCATCCCTAATGGGAGGGATTATGTGTGATGGACAGAATTAGCTAACATCATTTCTTCCTCCCCCTGCCTTTCTTCCTTCCCTTTTCTTTCCTCCCTCTCTCCCTCCTCCCTTCCCTCCCCTTCCTTCTGCTCCTCCCTCCCACCATCCTTCTGTCCCTTCCTTTTTAATTTTTTTGGTTTAGCTGTCCCTTATGGATTGGTGCTCTAGATAGTTGTCAGGGTGACTAGCCCTGTAATCTGGCTTTATGCAAAGGAGTGACAAAAATCAGTGTTTTCTTGGAAGATGATCTGGTTTTGGAGCAGCCTTGCCTGCAGTGGAAGGAGTGGGGTCAGGGCTGAGGGACCGATCTGAGAGGTAAAATGACAGGAAGATAGAGGATCTGGAGAATGGTTGGATACACCTAAAGAGCAAGATATTAAAAAGTCCATTTTGTCTTTGAAATCTGGGTTCTTTTTTTAAAATATATTTTATTGATCATGCTATTACAGTTGTCCCACTTCTCCCCCATCATTCCTCTCCACCCTGCACACCCCCTCCCACCCACATTCCCCCCTTTAGTTCATGTACATGGGTTATAAGTTCTTTAGCTTCTATGTTTCCCACACTATTCTTGCCCTCCCCCTGTCTATTTTCTACCTACCATATATGCTACTTATTCCCTGTACCTTTTCCCCCTCTCTCCTCCTCCTACTCCCCTGTTGCTAACCTTTCATGTGATCTCCATTTCTGTGTTTCTGTACCTGTTCTTGTTGTTTGCTTAGCTTGCTGTTGTTTTAGGTGTGGTTGTTAATATCTGTGAGTTTACTGTCTTTTTACTGTCCTATTTTTTATCTTCTTTTTCTTAGATAAGTCCCTTTAACATTTCATATAAGGGCTTGGTGATGATGAACTCCTTTAACTTGACCTTATCTGAGAAGCATTTTATCTGCCCCTCCATTCTAAATGACTGCTTCACTGGATAGAGCAATCTTGGATGTAGGTCCTTGACTTTCATGACTTGGAATACTTCTTTCCAGCCCCTTCTTGCCTATAAGGTCTCTTTGGAGAAATCAGCTGACAGTCTCATGGGAACTCCTTTGTAGGTGACTGTCCCCTTATCTCTTGCTGCTTCTAGAATTCTCTCCTTCATTTTCATCTTGGCTAATGTAATTATGATGTGCCTTGGTGTGTTCATCCTCGGGTCCAACTTCTTGGGGACTCTCTGAGCTTCCTGGACTTCCAGGAAGTCTATTTCCTTTGCCAGATTGAGGAAGTTCTTTTTTATTATTTGTTCAAATAAGTTTTCCACTTGTTGCTCTTCCTCTTCCCCTTCTGGTTCCCCTATAATTCTGATGTTGGGATGTTTAAAGATGTCCTGGAGGTTCCTAAGCCTCTCCTCATTTTTTTGAATTCTTGTTTCTTCCTTGTTTTCTGTTTGGTTGTTTCTTTCTACCTTCTGGTCCACTCCATTGATTTGAGTTCCAGTTTTCCTCCCATCACTATTGGTTCCCTTTGCATTTTTCTTCATTTCACTTGTTGTAGCCTCCATTTGTTCATCTAATTTGTGAGCAAAATCAACCAATTCTGTGAGCATCCTGATCACCAGGGCTTTGAGCTGTGCATCTGATAGGTTGGCTATCTCTTTGTAGCTTAGATGAATTGGCTCTGAGGCTTTGATATGTTCTCCCGTTTGAGCCATTTCTGGTTTGTTTGTTTGTTGTTGTTGTTGTTGTTGTTGTTGTTTTGTCTGGTCGCGGCTGTTAAGTAGTGAGGAGTGGAGCCTTAGGTGTTCCCCAAGGCGGGGCAGCCCAGTTGCTGGGTAGTGACACTGTATATGGGGGTGGGGTCCAAGAGGGAGCAATGGTGCTTGCTCTGCTCTCTCTTGGATTCCAGTCCCTTCCGCTGCTTCCCCTTCGCCTGGATTGTCTGTGAGCGAATGTGGGACCACCTGGTCAGCCAGCCGCCTTGTGGGGCCTCACTAGGTCTGCACCATTGCCACCCCATGCCGGGGGGTCCTCTAGCCATCACCTGTGCTCCTGGGGTCTGCTAGCTGCCACCTGCATGCCTGGGATCTGCCAGCCACTGCTGCCTGTGCACCCGAGTCTGCCAACCTCCACTTTTTCCTGCTGCAACTCTGTCTCTCTTACCGGTCTGAATGAATGGTTTTTGGACTTCCATACAGTTCAATTTTCTATCAGTTCTGTTGCTTTCTTGTGTCTAAATCTTTGTTGTCCTTAATTTTGGTTGTGCAAGGAGGCACAGTGTGTCCACCCACGCTTCCATCTTGGCCGTGAATTTGGGGTTCTTGATACCTTTCTACAATAGCAAACAAAGTCATAAGGAAGAGATTTCGGGTTATTCATGTGTCTTCTAACTAAGAGAAAGTGCAGGCCTGGTTTTTCTCCTACACTGGCACTTTGAATTACTGGTATTCACAAATGCTTTCCAGAACAATTTAGGAAGATTCAGTCAAGGCTAGCTTTGTTTTATTTTTTTGTTCAAGATTATAGAGTCAGACTTTGTATAAAACTGTCAACATCAAAACACCTTTCTCCTTTGTAAAGATAAACACAATTAAATATGACACAATTCTGTATTATTAAAGATTTCTTAGAAACCCACTGAAAGTGTAAAGATGCTGGGTGAGTAAATACGAAGCCCACAGGGGTCACCATGAGGTAGGTGAATAGTAGGGCAATGGAGCTAGAAATTGTATTGCTCTGGAAAAATCTTAGCTAAAAGACCTCATTCAACTCAGGTAGTTTTTGTAAATTGTCAAATTCAGTTCAGAATTTGCAGAGATTAAGTTGTGTGAGAGCAAAACAAGGTGATATATAATATATGCTAACATTTATGATCACTTAGTGTGTTCTAGATTATTTCATATGAAAATTATTTGTCAGCCAAATGTAATGAAGAATTTCAACAATTTCTTTCTATTTAAACATTTTATCATATTTATTTCCATTACCATTGAGCCCCCTTGTTATGCCCTCCCCACCACCATCACTGCGTTGTTGTGCCCGTCCACGAGTCCTTTCCCCTTTCCGCTCGATCCCTCCACCACCTAACCTCTGCCTCCCACAGCTCTCAGCCTGCTCTCTATCTACACACCTGTCTCTATTTTGCTTGTTAGTTCAATTTGTTCATTAGATTCCACATATGAGTGAAATCATATGGTGTTTGTCTTTCTCCGACTAGCCTATTTCACTTAGCATAATGTTCCCCAGGCCCCTCCATGCTGTTGCAAGGGGGTAACATTTTCTTCTGTTTTATGGATGAGTAGTATTCCATTGTGTAAATGTCCCATAGTTGTTTTATCCACTCATCTACTGATGGACACTTGGGCTGCTTCCATATCTTAGTGATTGTAAATAACACTGCAATGAACAGAAGGGTGCTTATGATCTTCTGAATTGGTGTTTTGGATTCCTTTGGATATATTTCAGGATGTGGGATGGCTGGGTCAAAAGGCAGATACGTTTTTAATTTTTTTGAGATATCTTCATACTGCTTTCAACAAAGGCTACTCCAATATGCATTCTCACCAACAGTGTAAAAGTGTTGCCTTTTCTCCACATCCTCACCAGTACTTGTTGTTTGTTGATTTATTAATGATGGCCATTCTGACTGGTGTGAAATGTTATCTCATTGTGGTTTTAATTTTCATTTCTCCGATGATTAGTGAGGTTGGGCATCTTTTCATATGTCTATTGGCCATCTGTATGTCCTCTTTGGAGAAGTGTTTGTTTATGTCCTTTTCCCACATTTAATTGGATTGTTTGGGTTGTTGGTTTGTTGTTGTGGGTTTTTTTTTTTTTTTTTCTCGGTGTTGAGTTTTGTAAGTTCTTTATAAATTTTGGATATTAACTCCTTATCAGATGTATCAGTGAATATGTTCTTCCAGTCCATAGGTTGTCTTTTTATGTTGTTGATGGTGTCCTTTGCTGTGCAAAATCTTTTTAGTGTGATGTAGACCCATTTGTTTATTATTTCTTTTGTTTCTCTTGCTTGGGGAGATATATCAGATAAAATATTGCTACAAGCAATGTCTGAGATTTTACAGAGTATATTTTCTTTTAGGATTTTTATGGTTTCAGTTCTAATATTTAAGCCTTTATTCTATTGTGATTTTATTCTTGTATGTGGTGTAAGAAGGTGATCTAGTTTCACTTTTCTAATGCATCTGTCCAGTATTCCCAATACTATTTATTGAATAAAGGTATTTAGCCCATTGCATGTGCTTGCATCCTCTGTCAAATATTAATTGGCTATAAAGGTGTAGATTTATTTCTAGGCTCTATTCTGTTCCATTGATCTCAGTGTCTCTTTCTATGTCAATACAATGCTATTTTGATCACTATGGTCTTATAATATAGTTTGATATTAGGTAGTATGATTCCTCCAACTTTGTTCTTCTTTCTCAAATTCTCTGTTGCTATGTGGGGCCATTAGTGGTTACCTAAAATTTTTGAAATATTTTTTCTAGTTCATGATGTATTTCTATGAAATACATCATTGGCATCTTGATAGGAATTGCATTGAATCTATAGATTGCTTTGAATAGCATGGACATTTTAATGATGCTAATTCTTCCTGTCCATGAACATGGTACATGCTTCCACTTATATGTATCTTCTTTCACTTCTTTCTTCAGTGCCTCAAAATTTTTTTAAGAACAGGCCTTTTACATCCTTGGTTTTATTTATTCTTGGTTAATTTATTCTTTTTGAAGTAATTGTGAGTGGGATTTTCTTAATTTCCCTTTCTGTTCGTTCATTATTGGTATATAAAATTGCAACTGATTTCAGGTTCTTAATTTTGTATCCTGCTACTTTGCTGAGTTAATTTATCAGTTCCAATAGTTTCTTGTTGGAATCTTTGGGGTTCTCTAAGTAGGAGATCATGTTATCTTCAAATAAAGACAGTTTTACTACTTCATTTCCAATTTGGATGTCTTTTATTTCCTCATCTTGTCTCACTGCTGTGGCTAGGACTTCCAGTGCTATGTTAAATAAGAAAGGTGAAAGCAGACATCCCTGTTTTGTTCCCTGTATTAGGGGGAGCACTTGTACTTTTTGTACATTGAATATGATGCTGGAAATGGGTTTGTCATATATGGCCTTTATCATTTTTATGTATATTCCCTCTATACCCACTTGGCTGAAAGTTTTTTTTATTATTATAAATGGGTGCTGGCTTTTATCAAATGTTTTTCTGCATCTAATGATATGAATACATGGTTCTTATATTTCATTTTGTTTGTGTGGTGAACGACATTTACTGATTTGTGGATGTTATACCAACCTTGAATTCCTGGAATAAATCTTTCTTGATCAAGGTGTGTTATTTTTTTGATGCATTGCTATATTTGGTTGCTAATATTTTGTTGAGGGTTGCTACAGCATTTAATTTCATCAGGGATTTTGTCCTATAATTTTTTTTCTTTGTAGTGTCTTTATCTGGTTTGGGAATTAAGATAATGATGGCCTTGTAAAACAAGCTTGGGATCCTTCCTTATTCTTGAATTTTGTGAAATAGTTTGAAAAAGAGGTATTAGTTCTTCCAGGAATGTTTAGTACAAATTCACCTGTGAAGCCATCTGGTCCAGGGTTTTTGCTTGTTATGAATTTTTTAAAGTACATTTTATTTTTTATGCTACTAGAGTTGTCCCAATTTCCCCCCTTTGCCTTCTTCCACCTGGTACTCCTCCTTCCCTACAACAATTCCTCCCCTTAGTTCATGCCCATGGGTCATGCATGTAAGTTTTTTGGGTTCTCCATTTTGTATACTATTCTTAACATACCCTGTCTATTTTGTACCTACCAATTATGCTTCTTAATCCCTGTACCTTTTCTCCCAATATCCTCTTTTCCCTTGCCAGCTAAAAATCCCCCAAATGATCTCCATGTTTATTATTCTGTTCTTCTGGTTGCTTGCTTAGTTTGTTTTTGTTTTGTTTTAAGATTTTATTTATGTATTTTTAGAGAGGAGAAGGAAGGGAAATATCAATGTGTGGTTGCCTCCAGTGCACCCCCCACTGGGGACTTGGCCTACAACCTAGGCATGTGCCCTGGGTGGTAATTGAACCAGCAACCCTTTGGTTCACAGGCCAGCACTCAATCCACTGAGCCACACCAGCCAGGGCTGTTTTTATTTTTAAAATTCTGTTGATAGTTGTGAGTTTGTTGTCATTTTAATGTTCATAGTTTTGATCTTCTTTTTCTTAAGTCCCTGTAACATGTCATGTAATAATGACTTGGTGATGATGAATTCCTTGAGCTTTACCTTGTTTAGGAAGCACTTTATCTGCCTTTCCATCCATTAAATGATAGCTTTGCTGTATAGAGTAATCTTAACTGTAAGTCTTTGCTTTACATCACTTGAATACTTCTTGCCAGTCTTTTCTTGTCTACAAATTTTCTTTTGAGAAATCAGCTGACAGTCTTATGGGAACTCCTTTGTGGGTAACTCTCTGCTTTTGTTTTGCTGTTTCTAAGATTCTCTCTTTATTTTTAACCTTTGGCATTTTAATTATGATGTGTCTTGGTATGGTCCTCCTTAGGTCCAACTTGTTTGGGATTCTCTGTACTTCTTGGACTTGTATGTCTATTTCCTTCACCAAATTAGGAAAGTTTCCTTCATTATTTTTCAAATTAAGTTTTCATTTTCTTACTCTTCTTCTTATCCTTCTGGAATCCCTATGATTTGGATGTTGGCACTTCAGGAGATGTCCTAGAGTCTTCTTAGTCTCTCCTTGTTTTTTTAAATTCTTATGTCTTCATTCTGTTCTGGTTGACTGTTTATTTCTTCCTTATGTTCCAAATTGTTGATTTGAATACTAGCTTTCTTCCCTTCACTCTTGGTTCCCTATGGATTTTTCTTATTTCACTTAGTGTAACCTTAATTTCTTTCCTTATGTTTTCACCATACGCAATGAGTTCTCTGAGCATCCTGATCACTAGTGTTTTGAATTCTGCATCTGGTAGGTTGGCTATGTATGTTTCATTTAGTTCTTTTTCTGAGATGTTGTTCAATTCTTTCATATGGGCCATATTTCTTTGTCTTCTCAATTTAGCAGGCTCCCTGTGTTTGTTCTGTGTATTAGGTAGGGCTGCTTTGGGTCCCTGTGTTAGTGTACCTGTTAAGTTGCATGGGGTGGAATCTTCAGTATTAACCAGGGTGTGGCAACCTACCTTACTGCTTTGTGGCTCTATATAGGGGGAGGAGTCAGAGAGAGGACAATGCTGCTGCCTAGCTTCTGGCAGTTTGCCTGGCACTTGTCCCATTTCCAGTCACTTCACTTACTTTCTGTATGTGACATACCCTTCCAGCTGTTGTCCTGGTGGTGCATCCCTGAGTGGGTGGGTTTGCATGTGTTCTAAGTCCTGTTGGGCCCTTTAAATGGACTCTCCTGAGAAACTGGCAGTACCTTCCACTGCCCCAGCTGCCACTGTTTTTTGCAGCCAGAAGTTATAGGGCTTTATCTTCCTGGAGCTGGAGCCCTGGGCTGTGCACTCTGGCCTGGGGCTGGGATCACTTGCTCTCAAGGTATCCATCCTGATTTTATCCACCACAGGTGAATGTGAACCACCTGTTCTGCTGCTTTTGCTGCCACCTCTCCACACTACTTCATGTCTCGACACCACAGCTCTGTGTCTCTATCCTTTTTACCTGCCTGGATGAATATGGCTTTCTTAAGTCCTTGGTGGTTGGACTTCCATACAGTTCAATTTTCTGGCAGGTCTGAGTATTTTTTGTTTTGAGATGAGTTGTAATTCTTTTTGTTGCACTAGGAGGCAAAGTGTATCTACCTATGCCTCCATCCTGACTGGAAGTCTTGGGAGTTTTTTCATTCCTACTTCAATTTCACTGGGTTAATTTGTCTATTCAGGTTTTCTGACTCTTCCTGATCTCATTTTGTAAGATTGTATTTTTTTAGGAATTTATCCATTTCATCAAGGTTGTCCAGTTTGTTGGCATATAGTTGTTCAAAATATTTTGTTGCACTCTTTTATATTTCTTTGAGTCAGTTGTTATTTCTCCTCTTTCATTTCTGATTTTATTTATTTGGACTCCCTCTCATTTTTTTCTTGATGAGTCTGGTAAAGTTTGTCAATCTTGTTTATCTTTTCAAAGAACCAGCTCTTGGATTTGCTGATCTTTTGTATCATATTTTAGACTCTATATTGTATATTTCTTCTCTGATCTTTACTATTTCTTCCTTCTACACACTTTGGGCTTTGTTTGTTATTCCTTTTCAAGTTCCTTTAAGTGTAAAGTTAGATTGTTTATCTGAACTTTTCTGGGTTTTTTTGTTTGTTTGTTTGCTTGTTTGAGATAGACCTGTAATGCTATGAATTTCCCCTCTTAGGATTGCTTTTCCTGCGTCCCACAGATTTTGGATTGTTGTGTTACCATTTTCATTTGTTTCCAGGTATCTTTTAGCTTCTTCCTTTATCTCATTGTTGACCTATTCATTATTTAGTAGCAAGTTATTTAGCTTCCATGTCCTTGCATGTTTTTCTGTGTTTTTCTTGTGATTGATTTCTAGTTATATAGCACTGTGGTCAGAGAAGATGCTTGATTTGATTTCCGTCTTCTTAAATTTATTGAGATTTATTTTGTGTCCTAAAACGTGGTCTATCCTAGAAAACATTCCATGTATACTTGAAAAGTATGTATATTCTGCTTTGGGGAATGAAGTGCTCTGAAGATATCAATTAAATCCATTTGATCTAGTGTGTTGTTTATGGGTGCCATCTTCTTGTTGATTTTCTGTCTGGAAGATCTATCCTTTAAAGTCAATAAGGTTTTAAAATCCCCTACTATGACTGTGTATCTGTTGATCTCTCCATTTACGCCCATCAAGAGTTGCTTTACATATTTAGGTGTTCCTGTGTTGGGTGCATGAATGTTTACTAGAGTTATTGCCTCTTGTTGGATTGTTCCCTTTATGATTACGTAGTGTCCTGCTGTGACTCTTACTATTGTCTTGGATTTAAAATCTATTTTGTAAAATGTAAGTATTGCTACCTCAGCTTTCATTTTCTTTTTCATCCCTTTACTTTTCATCTGTGTGTAATCTTTTGATCTGAGTTGGGCTGCTTGGAGACAGCATATATATGGGTGTTGCTTTTTTTTATCTATTCAGGTACCCTATGTCTTTTTGATGGAGCACTTAAGCCATTTACATTTAAGGTGATTATTGATAGATACGTATTTATTGCCATTTTATTTTTAAACCTTTTTCCCTCTGTTTCTTTTTTTTTTCTTTTTCTTCTTAAAGTTTTAACATTTGTTGCAGTACTGGTTTGGTGTTAACAAACTCCTTTAGCTTTTTCTTGTCGAGGAAGCTCTTTATTTCTCCTTCAATTTTAAATGATAGACTTGCTGCATAAAGTAGCCTCAGTTGTAGGTCCTTGCTTTTCATCACCTTGAATATTTAATGCCACTTCCTTCTGGCCTGAAATGTTTCCATTGAAAAAACCAATGACAGTCTAATTGGAGCTCCCTTGCAGGTAACTACATGCTTTTATCTTGCAGTTTTTAGAATTTTCTCCTTGTCTTTAAGCTTTGCCATCTTAATTATAATGTGTCTCTGGAGAATTCTCTTGTTCTTTCATTTGGGTCCTGCTTCTTTGTGTTTGTTTCTATGTGTTAGGTAGATCTGCACAGGTGCTGGTGCAGCCCTATGTCATAAGCTGCTTGGGACTGGCCCTGGGCAACCTGTTTGAAGCTATCAGTAATCCACAACTTGTTGCTCCCTCTGCTGGGCCTGGGTGTGTGCAGAAAAAAACAGGCTGTGCACCAAGGCTGACTTTTACTAGCAGGGCTTGTGGTTGGGTCAGCTAAAGTCTCGGAACTCCTAGAGATCTGCCCTTGCCTGAAGTCTTTCTGTTAGGCTTTGTCTCTGAAACAGCCTCCAGCCATACTCTTCAGCACCCAGGCTTAAGCTTCACACTGTGGGATGAGATGGATTCTTGTGGGTGGAGCTATTGCTTCCTCCCAGACTGTCACTGCAACGAGTAGTCTGCTCAAGAAACAATGGCTTCTACAGTATGAGGAGTGACTCAGCACAGGCATCCTGGTGGCTGTTCCTTCACTTCTCTCTATCTTCAGTGCCAACCACTCCAGATTCTCTTCACTTGTATCTAGTCTGCTCTGCCATCCCTCTGCTGGAAACCTGGGTAAGTGGTTGCAAGTGAAATTTTGTGCATTGGCCCTTTGAGAGGATTTTATGTCTCCAGCTATCTCTCCCTGATGGACAGAAACCCAACTGCCATTCACATCTGGGTGTTATTTGGGTTCCTTTCCTGGCTCTGGTGCTGTAGGCTGGGGAGCCTGGCTTGGGGTTTAGTCCCCGCAGTTCTCAGGGGGAGCCCTCTGGCCACTGAAATCTCCCTCTGGAACTTCAGCTGCAGCCCATGGGAGCCCAGCCAGCCCTCCCACGCCTCATCCATACTTCCTTCTAGTGTTGTTGTGGTGAAGTTGTTTCTTCCATCTGTCCTTAGTTATAAGGCTTCTATCCAGCTAGTATTCAGTTGGTCATTCAGGACAATTTCTCTTTAACTTAGTTGTAATTCTTGGTCCTGGAAGGAGGTTAGTGCAGTTTCCTATGCCATCTTCGATCTCAGCAACAACGATTTCTTAACAATGCCCATAAACAGAGACCTACAGTTTTATACCTAGCAAAGCAACAGATTCTAATAAGTGTCTCAGTCCTGGTGGGTCTCCACGTCTCCCAAGGAGGTCAGCTGTTTTTCTAAAAAGCAAGGCAGAAGGTTCTTCACCTCCAGGTTCATATCACTTAGGAGTTAATTCAGTCTCATCCATGTTACATAAATTGGCATTGTCTTTCTTTGAAACAAAGTACAGTGAAAATTTTCTTTTAGGTTGATTTCCCCCTTTTAGTAGAAGGAAGGGAAGGCGTGTGTATGTGGTGGTCCCCAATAACTAGGCAGCAAGGAATACAACTGAAAGTCAGATGCCCCAGAGGAAAGGCAGTAACTTGGACTTTTCTGCACTCCACAAGACTGGGAGTGACTTTCATCAGCCAAATAACGTTGGGAACTAGCATACATATACACTGATATGGGTGCAGAAGGTTGACTATATGCTGTTATCTGTTTTGAAGGAAATGTGAAGGAAAGTTAAAGAATGAGGATTTTTATAATGTTTTTGTTTTTTTCACGTGTATTAAATTTTGGCTCTTGGAACCCCTAAGAACTGACAGTTTACTGCCCAAATCAAAGTGCAGAGGCCTCAGAGTTGCTTGTTTTTTTATTTTTATTTTATTTTTTATCCTCACCTGAGGACATGCTTATTGATTTTAGAGAGAAGGGAAGGGTGGTGGGGGGGGGGGGAGAGAGAGAAACACCAGTGTGAGAGAGAAACCAATCAGTTACTTCTCTCAAGCCCCCTGACTAGGGACTGAACCTGCAACTCAGGTACATGCCCTGATTGGGAATCAAACCCATGACCTTTCAGTTTATGGGACGGTGCTCCAACCAACCAAACCGCACTGGCCAGGGCTCAGTTTCTTCTTACTTTCTCTGTGATATAGCTCCACTTAGCAAATGTGGTTGTGATATGAATGATCATTTCCCAGCCTCATTATTTCACCTTGTGTTTTGGTCTTTCCAGGAAGCACAATGTGCCTACGTGCTCTTTATTGTTGCCATATTTTGGCTTACAGAACTTTTGCCTCTGTCCGTAACAGCTTTGCTGCCTGGTCTAATGTTCCCATTGCTTGGGATCATGACATCTTCAGAGGTAAGTGGTCTTACAAGCTTTTGTCATGATTAGACTCCTTGTTTAATGCTGATATTTTCATTAAGCGAAGTTATAGTCAAAGGGAGCAATAATCCTGTTAATAATGCTTCCATGTAAGTCCTCCAAACTTCCAGTTGTTTGTGTTCTGCAGGACTCTGCATATGTATCCACCTTCAGATGGACGAGAACAAAACACAGGCTGCAGCTTCTTGAGTTGCGTGTGTCAGTAGGAGAAATGTGTCCAGTCTTCCCAGACTAACATATAAACCTGGTGCACCTCACCCAACAAAAGGGCAAATTCTTTCACATCCTGCATGATCATTTTGCAGATAGCAGAATTCAGTCTCACACAGTGTGGGAAAGTAATTTTTGTTTTTATTGAGAACACGTTTCCATGTTTTCTTTTCCAGATACCTGCCATGTTAAAAGATAAAGCCAAATTAACTTTTGCATGTATTTCTATTTTGTTTTTGCTGAAAGGAGTTTATTCATACCCAGAGGTCTTCTTACCTTTATACAATCTAAGGGTACCCATCTGAAGAAAGTGAATTCAGTTTCCCATTAAAACTGTGAAATGAATTAAACCAGAATACCTTATCTCCACACAGTCTGCAGCTAGCTCAGCACACAACTGCCTAAACCAAAGCCAAAGCATTCTCAGGAAAGATGTCAAGTTCAAGATGCTAGTCTATGCAATTTTTTACCTTTGGACTTCTTTCTTCTGTCAGGGTTCAATCTTATTATCATGGAGCTCAGCTGTTTTATAAAGTAGGTGGAGATTTTCTTTTTAAATAAACTGTGACACAGTGTACCACTCCCCTGCTCCACCCTGACCCCGTGGGAGAAGCTATGTTATTCCTTTCCTTATTTTTATGTTTCCTGCCCATTTTGGAGTCCTTTTCTTTTTCTTTTTAAAATTTTTGCATTTCTGGTCCTTCCTGCTCCTCTTTTCTTATTGCACCCCTCTTAGGCACCACTGATTTAGAAGAACGTAACCAGCGCAGTACTGTAATTCCTCTCACCCTCAGACGGAAGCTTTGCTGTCCCTTAAATCCAGGAGCTAAAAGCTAAGTTTTTCAAATGTTCCAACGTGCTATATGGCTATCAATAAAGAAGCTACGAGAAGAAGGGTTTGGCAACTCCTGAAAAAATAGGGTGTCAAATTAGTAACTCCTGTCTGGCTGGCTTGTGTGGGCCCACTGTCAGAGATAATTAAGTTTAATCATCACATATTTGTCTCTTATGACTTAATAATAATCAAACTGACTAAATTAGTACTTTACAAGAGGCTTACATAGAAGCAAGATTAACTGGAATCATGGGGCATTTCCATAGCAAGCAGGTTTGAGGGAGGTAGGAGGAAAAGAGTACCTAGGAAGGCCTGACTTTGTGGAAACTGGGAAAGAAATAGCTCTGCCTCTTTTCAGGATGCGGAGGCTCCGCAAGAGGCAGCAAAATTCTAGGCACCCATGACAGTTGCATTACTCAGGCTGCTGATTGCCATCCAGGAGTCCTTTACTCCCAATATGTCAGTCTCAGGATAAATTAGTAGTTGCAGAATCTTTGACTTGGGAGGGAATTTTTCTGACTCATTCTACTCTGGCCAAGGAATCCCCTCCACAATACCTCTTATAGATGAGATAACTCAGGAAGTGCTTAAAGCCTTCCTCTGTGAAGGCCTAGTATATCTCATAAGAAAATCCATACCATTTTTGAATCATTTTAACACTTAAGTGACTCAACTGTATTGAGCCAAAGTCTGAAACTCAGTCACTTTGACTCTTTAAATTTTCTCTAACAGCAAAGATTCTGCAAATTAAATCTCATCTTTCTTTCACATGATAGTGTTGCTTAGATTTGAAAATAAATATAGTCTCCTCTTCAAGTCTTCCCACCTCCAGCCTTTATGGTTCCCAGACCCCAATTCCATTCCTTTACCCCACCACCCCAACTTCCATTGTCACCATCATCTTCTTTCTCTTACTGAAACTACCTCTGGCTTCTCAATGATACTTAGGTATTTGATATTTAATAAATGCAATGTCTTTTACATAGTAAGCACTAAATATATGTCAGTCAATTTTAATATTATTATTATTTGTTCACCCACAAAAGTGAATAGATCATTGTAGGAATATTTTGGGTTTTTTCTTTGACAAAATAAGATTTTATTTTGAAAGTCATTTGAAAGACACTAAGACTCAATGGATGTAGACTCCAAATTCATATTCTATCCAACCCCCTCCAATGGTCTTTGTCATGCCAAAAAGTTGCTTTCTTCGGTAATTCCTATTTTTAGTTTCCTAAAGAAAGAATTTTTTCCTCACAAGCCATCTTCATTTTTTTCTGTAGAGTGAAACTCTATTTCCATGATATAGCATGTTTGTTGCAGGGTTTTTTTTTGTTTTTGTTTTTGTTTTTGTTTTTTAAACATCAGGTAGATCTAGTACATTTCACAAAGTACTAGGACGGATCTCAGCCAGAGGTGAACTGGAAAAGTTCCCTAGTATTTGCTTGTCATCTTGCTGTACAGAAATCCACATGTGGAAGTGGCATGCAGGAGTTCAGTTGTACACAAATTTGTGTCTTTGCATTGTGAATACTAATCATTGGTCCTCCTGTTAACGCTCTCATGTAGTACACAGTTCCTCTCCAACCCCAATCTTGGAAGAAGGCTCTATAAATCTTTGCATTTTAATGTTGATAGCAATGCCATAAATTATTGGAAAGTGCTTTTCATTTTCTTCCAGTCATTTAATTTTGCTGCACATGATGTCACTAAGTGAATGTCATCTTCTTGTCTGTGAAATTCACTAAGAAGTTGATAAGTAAGTTTTTGCGACAACTGCCAGATCTCACTGAAGCCACCCATGAGGTGCATGGCCAGCCTTGCACACTGAGCATGGTTGGAAAGGGATTTTATGGAGTTCATGACTGAGGGGACTGCAGCTTTGGTATAGGTTCCATCACGATGTGTCCAAGAGGCAGCCCTATTACCTGTGTACCTCAAGACCACAATGTGACAAGTGGTGCCATCATCAGAACCCAGAATGGAGATGGAGCCATCCTTTGGGGAGGTCACACTGCAAGCTCTCTCTGCTGAACATACTGAAGGCCCTGGGGTCCCGCTCATTGAACAGACTGACCTATGAGAAGTCTAGCTCTTTCCTCCAGAAGCAGGTGGGCTTGGATGCAGCTGCCCCACAAGCCCAGGGAGGGTGCCCCACCATGGGGCTGACTGCTGGCCGTCTCTAGAGACATTCTGATTGTTGCAAAGCCTAAGTGAGTTTATCATCTCCCCTCAGGTGTTTCAGCCTAACTTCATTTTTAACTTTGTAAATTTTTTTTTCTCCTCTTAAGCTTAACTGGAACTTGAAACAAATCAAAGTCCCCAGGACTTTGGAGAAAGTGGAGAAAGTGGAGAAACTGTTTTTTAGTCTTGTGATCCTCTGTCCAGACAGGGCAACTGACGTTTTACTCAGAAATAGCTACAAGGAAAGGGTTAGAAATGTAGTCGGAAGACCTAAGCTTTAAAACCAGATATTCACCAGCAACTACTTGTATGATCCTGATCATGTCCTTTAACAACTCTTTGTTTCTCATCTGTAAATGGGGAATGATAATGCCACACAACCCAATGGTTATAACCATCAAATCAAATCATATATATAAAGCAATAGTGCAAATTAAGTACCAAGTATTTGTATGCATTTTAGTATTCACAGTTAAAGTTTGTTTGATGGTATTCAACTATCATTCTAGCCTATGGCAGCATTTTAGAATCTCAACTCTTATCACTGAAGAGAATAATATGTCTATTATATCCTTATCTAGGTTCAGAGCCCTACACATCTCTCTTTTTAGCCACCATAGTTTCAACTTTACTTTGCCTACTTATCAAGCCTATGCTGAATACCTGTATCATATAGAGCCCACTTCTGTGTAGAAGAGTCTCAGCAAATATTCAGTTTCTCTCATTGGTTAAATAAAATTTGAAATGCTGAATATTTAGTGTGCCCAATTAGATATCCCAGAATAGTTTTATTGTTATTATTATTAAAAACACATGTATATATACATTTTAGACTTATAAATGTAAAGATACACATATGTACCATAAAATATTATATTACATGTTTTACTCAGCCATTTAATAAATATTTATGTGCTAGAACTTTGCCAGGCATTTCAGAATACATCAATGACTAAAAACAAATTTTAAAAAAATCCCTGTCTTTCTAGGAGAAATGAGACAACAAACAATATGCCTTAATGAATAGGTAAATTACTTAGGGACTTAGAATGTAATTGGGGCTATAAAAAAATGCAACAGGAGAATGAGGATCAGGAGAGGGTTGCAGTTTTGTGGGGGGGGGGGTTAATATTTTATTTTTAGACAGAGGGGAAGAGAGTGAGAAAGAGAAGGAGAGAAGCATCAATGTGTGGTTGCCTCTCACATGACCTCTATCAGGGACCTGGCATGTGCCCTGACTGGGAATCAAACCAGTGACCTTTGCTTCACAGGCCAGTGCTCAGTCCACTGAGCCACACCAGCCAGGGCTGCAGTTTTAAATAGAATGAGCAGAGTAGACCCCAGTGAGGTATCCATACATGAATGAAGATTTACAGAAAATGAGTAAGTGAGCCATTTGCAAATGTGGGGAACAACCATTGCTGAAGGGGAAATGCCCAGCGGAGAAACCTTAATTAAGGCACATATATGTCTGCAGTGTCACTGAGCAGAGTGAGTGAGGGAGAGAATGATAGAAGATGATGGCAGGGAGATAATGTGAACAGAAACTGGACCATGTAAGGCCAAAGTAGGCCAAGATAAGGTTTTAACTCTGAGCAAAGTTAGACCCTCTAAAGAGCTTGGAGTAGCAGGGTGATATCATTGATTTGATTTGACTTTTACTTGAAAAGCATTACAAGGGCTGATATGTTGAGAAGGTGGAAAGGAAACTACTACCTAGTAGGTTTTTGCAATAATCCTGGTGAGAGACAATGGTAATTTAGGCCAGGGATAGCAATAGGGATGTTGAATGTATTATTTTTATTGACGTGTTTCATCAATTATTTCCTGAATGATTTGATATGGCACATGAAAGAAGGGAAGGAGTCTAAGAGCCTGACAGTTTTGACCTGCCAACTGTGGAAACGTTGTTGCCATCAATTGGAATAAAGACTATGAACAAAATAGGCTTGTTGCAGGGGAGACACTGACACCTGGAGTTCAGTGTTAGACAGTAAGTTTGAATGACCTCTTTTACATCTAAGTGAAGTCATTGAGTAGGCAGTTAGAAACAAGTGAGTCTGGAGTTCATGAGACAGAACTGAGATGGAAATATAGATCTGAGTCCTCACCACATAGATGGTGTTTAAAGCCCTAAGATTTAATGAGGTCATTTAGGGAGTGAGTGAAGGGAGAAAAGTAAAGAGGACCAACTGAGCTACAGCATTAAAAGAGTGGTGAGAAGAGATAGTGCTAGCAAAGACTGAAAATGAAGCCCTGGCTGGTATAGCTCAGTGGATTGAGTGCGGGCCTGCAAACCAATGGGTTGCTGGTTTGATTCCCAGTCAGGGCACATGCCTGGGTTGCAGGCCAGGTCCCCAGTTGGGGGCACATGAGGAGCAACCACACATTGATGTTTGTCTCCCTCTCTCCTTCCCCTCTCTCTAATAAATAAATAAATAAAATCTTAAAAAGAAAGACTGAAAATGATAGGTTATTGAAGGAGGAGGAAGACCATGAGAGTTCTGAAGTGCGAGTGAAGCAGATGTCTTAAGAATGAGGCAATGATCCAATATGTCAAATCTTCTAATAGGTCAATTAATGTGAAAACTGGAATTTGACCATTTCATCAACCCAAGTAAATATTCTCTTAAATATATTATCAAAATATAGGCTTTATAATCATATACATTAGAACTGAAAAAGTACTCAAAACATCTCATTTATTTCACAAACTTGATGTGAAGTATTGACTTTCATGGATAAGTATATTGACTTGTAGGAAGGTTGCTGAACTGGTACAAGTTACATAACTAAGAGAAAACCCACGTGTTCTGATCACAAAAGCCATTGGTTTTGTTTTGTTTTGTTTTGTTTTGTTTTATTTATTTTTTAATGAAATCCGATTTGAAACAGAAATATAACTATCTTGATGTTGCAAATGGACTTCAAATTTCATTAGGAATTTTATTTGACATACCAATTTTGCCTTGAGAATAGTTATATTTATTAGTGTCACTTACAAACCAATATCACCTTCTTTTATTACCTCCTATACAATTAGAATATAAACCCACAGATCTGCCTGTGGCTAATGTTCTTCAAATTTATTAACTCTGATGAAAAGCAAAGAATGGGTAATACAATGAAAAACAGAGAATGCAAAAATCCTTTCTTAGGTTTAACAACTAATTTCATTTAGATGAGTGGGCTGCAGGCCATGATTTATTTACATATTCTGTTACAGAATTGACAAACCAGGAGTCTGAGGATGCCTGTGACTCAATTTTTAAAGTAAAGTTTTATTGGACACACACACAGCCATGGTCATTCATTTGCACATTTGGCTACTTTTGTGCTACAAAGACGGGTTGAATAGTTGTGATAGAAATCATAAGGCTCACAAAGTCTAAAATATTTACTATCTAATTCTTTGTAGATAAAACCTTTCAACTGCTGGTATAATCTAAAGAGATTATAAAAAGCAAGTCTCATGGTCCTGGCCCTTTTTCTGTGTTTAATCACTTACTGATAATGACTTGCTTCTATGTGTTTCTTTGTGTTTTTAAAGTAATACTGCATTTGTCCTCTCATTTAAGTATAGAGTATTGTTAAGATAGGATCAGCAGGACTTAGTTCAATGAGCAAAACTGCAAAAGAAGTAAGGGAAGAAGAAAGCTCCAATATTTATTTATCTTACAATTATCAAGTATTAGGTCTTGTAAGACTTTCCAAATTCCCTTAGGAAAAGTGACAACTTACTCTTTGAAATCTCAACTATACCTTGAAGATGTAGCTCTCAGGGACCTGTGATAATTGTCGTGTTCTTTGTTAACTTGTTTTTTCCTCATCTAATAATCTGTAAACTCCTTGAGTTTAGACTAATTAATTCAACATCTGTTGAGTGCTAATATGTGCCAGGTATGTGCCAAGTCCATAAAATAGTGATCAATAAGACACATCTGTGGCTTCAAAACATGTCTAGTCAAGTGAAAGGGATGGTTAAGTAAAGAAATGATCTCTATATAGATTAAGATGTGCTATAACAAAAGCAAGTACCATCCTACCTGTTCTAGGGTGGTCAGGGAAGGCATCTTAAAAGAACTGACATCTGAGTTCATTCATGAAGGAAGATGGGAGGTAACAAAGGTGAGAGGAAGGACTCAATCCAGTTAAATGACAAGCCGGTATTAAAGTATCTCTGTGTTTGGGACTGGACACACAGGAAGAAATTGGTGGAGCTGAAAGACTAAGCTGGAGAGAGGATATGGGATTAAATGATGAAGAGTCTAGTAGTCATGTTGAAAAGATTAAATTTGGTCTTAAAAGATGTGGGGTCCACTGAAAAAATATAGGGTCCACTGAAAAAATGTAGGATCATATTTATAGTTTAGAAAAATGACTACAACAATTGTAAGGGGTGGATTAGAAACAGACAGATCATACAGTAACCATGTGAGAAATGAGGAGCTTAATGAAGGTAGTAATGTGCAAAGAGAAAAAAGTGGAAACATTGAAAAGATTTGAAGGAACTAGAAATAATAGGACTTGGTGACTTATACACACATTGAAAGTTGAAAAGGGGGTCATGGCCGACCCTCAGTTTTCTGGCCTGAGAAATTGAGTAGATGAAAATTTCAGTCACCACAAAAAGGGGTATGTTGAGTTTTTAGATATATCTGTGGGAAATTCAAATGGACTGGATGTAAAGATTTTAGTGTTTCAGCATTTATTCAACAAATATGTATTGAATGCCTACTGGGCGCCAGATATTACTTTAATCAATAGAGATAGAAATTGAAATCATAAGATTCAACCATTGGTGTGTAAAACAAGAGAACTGCCGCCCTGGCTGGTGTAGCTCAGTGGATTAAGTGCGGGCCTGTGAACCAAAGGATCGCGGTTCGATTCCCAGTCAGGGCACATGTCTGGGTTGCAGGCCAGTTCCCGGCAAGGGACGCATGAAAAGCAACTATACATTGATGTTTATCTCTCTCTCTCTCTCTCTCTCTCCTTCCCTTCCCCTTTAAAGATAAATAATAAAAAAAAAGTTAAAAAAAAAAAAAAAACCACAAGAGAACTGCAGACAAAACCCTGCCAAGTATCAGCCTTTAAGAAAAGGGCAAAAGAAAAGTAATTTTCTAAGAAGGCCAAGAAGAAAAATTCAGAGAGGCAGGGATAGAACCAGGGAGAAAATATGGTCTGAAAGCACTAGCAGATTGATACCTTGATAGAATACTTACACCTTCAGTAAGGGTTGAGGGAGTTAGGAGGATAGCATTTGGGGAAGAGAGTGTAGGCAATTGGGACTAAGGGGCTCAGTGACCATAGCTTATGTATTCATTCTCTTCCTCCTCGCATTTATTCAATACTATTTACTGAGCTCCTACTCCATGGCAGAACTGTGCTAGGTGTCAGATGAACAATGGCTAGTAAAACAGAAGGTGTGGTGGAATAGAGAAGAAATGTAACAAACAGGTAAACAAATGGTATTTACACAATGTTATGTGCTAGGAAGAAAATAAACAGGGCTCTGCAATACAGTAAAATAGTAGGATCTATTTAGAAAAGCTTGATATTTGAGTATTGAAAGAGTGTGAAGAAGGAAAACTGTCAGACATTGATACCTATACCCCCTGCTTATGTAATAGTTTTGATGCATGGTAGATGTTTATTCGATGTTAGAGTAATTAATAAATGAAATAAGAAAATTGATGTAATTATTTACTTTCTATTATGCAATTACTACAAAATGTAAAGAGATAAATGTAAACTTTGAAAAGCATGATAAATTTAACTTTTTTATAAAACATAAAGATGTCCACTTCTTCACTTCTATGCAAGGCTAATTTTCAATTTTTATTTTTTAAAAAATGAAACCAAGCTTAGTAAGCTATATTAAAAATGCAGATGCAGTTTAAAATAACAAAATCATCATGAAAGGTAATCGTCCTGTTTGTCTATGTTTTCATAATATTAGAATAGTTTTGTTACAACTCTTCCATTCTTTACTAGGTATTATTTGATTTTTTTAAAAGAGATAATTTCTCTTATAATCCTTTTATTTCAGCACAGCCTTGTGATTCAGGTTAGCCAAGCAATTCCTAGAGTCAGTTTCTTCAGTATCAGTCCCATGAGGTACTTCACCTAAAAATTTAAAAATAAGGTTTCTATGATTAGATAAACTTGAAAAAATATGAAATATATGGAATCTCATACTTTGAAAGTGACAACATTTGTTCATATTTAAAGGTTTTGAGGAGGCCTACAGGAAAGAATATTCTAGTATTTCAGAATTCTGTTTTTTAAACTTATTTGACCACGAATTTTTTTTTTTTGAGAAAAAACATTATGTACCTGGCATATATAAATATGTGCAAAATATAAATATGTGCAGAAAAATTCCATACTTCAGAGCATACTTTGGTAAATACTGCTGCAAATGGTTGCCCTAATTGTCTGTACACTCTACTAAATTGGAATGATGTTAACTAAAAAATGCTTAAAATGTTGACTCCATTCAAGGTTATTTATTTTGTAATAAATAATTTTGAAATTGAAACTGTTTCAAATACAAATGGAAATGAAGATATTGGTGAGTTGAAAGCTTGACTCAGAACTTTCCCAAATCACAGTCATCGACATTTTATGATAGGAACATAAACCAATTGATCTAGTTTATAGGTGGAGAAATTAAGGCATAGAAGTCCTTTGTCTGATGTTACTCAGCTACTTAAAAATCTGCGTTCCTGGAAACTCTTTTTTTCTGTATATTTTCCCTTAACACTACTATTTCTGGGTAGGATATAGACCAAATTTAAATAAGTAGTCAGACCAACATTTCTCTCAACAAAGTAGAAAGATTACTTAGTTGAATGTCAGAGTTAAGAACAACGAAATAATGTCCTTGTGTGAAGTTATTTTTCCTCCACCAACCTAAATAGTCATGGGTTTCATTGTAATTTCAGGTAGCATCTTCTTACTTCCAAGATTTTCACCTACTGCTAATTGGAGTCATCTGTTTAGCAACATCAATAGAAAAATGGAATTTGCACAAAAGGATTGCTCTGAAAATGGTGATGATGATGGGTGTGAAGCCAGAGTGGTAAGCACTGCATTTACTGTTCCAGGTTTATATTCTGAACAGATAATTTTTTTTGCAGAGCAAATAACCAAAAAATGTAATGCATATCCTGGCAATCACTTGTATTGCAACATAATTCATGGCTTTTTTCCCCCCTGAAAATATGAAAGTGATATAAAGTGTACTTGAGTTGTAGAAGGAAAAACCCTTTCCCTTCACTGAAGGTCTAATTACAAGGAGGTTGCACATACCTCTCTCACCTTTTATGCTGCAGGAGTCAAAGCTGAGAGGAACCTTGAGCCTCAACAGGCAGTATTGGTAGACTTCCGAGTAGATTTCGTATTGTTTATTTGGGTGATTGCATATTCAAGAGCATTTTTAATCACAGGGAGGGTCTTAGGAACCAAAGACAAAGATGTTACCAACAAAATATAAATATGTGCAGAAAAATCCCAAGGTAAACATTTTCTTTTTAAATGAAATGTTGCAAAGTGAAAATATCGATTAAGAAACTCCACCTATAGAATGTAAAATCACTCATTTGACTGATTTTCCCCATTGAAATAAATTTTTCCATTAAATTAATTGGCTATTTTAGTTTCAGTTGCAGCTCTTAAGAATGTAGATGTAAGCTACAAACTGTTTCCAGTGTCAAAATAATTTGCATAATGGAATTATGTTATAAAGCCTTAGGTGGTTCTTCCCTTCTCATCTTTCTTTGAAAATAAGAAAATTCTTTTGAATTCTGTTGTTTAATTTATTCTAGGGTATAACTACATCTGTGTTTATTATTTATGGAACAAGTTGTTTTGTTAAGCCCTGTCTGGTGTGGCTCAGTGGATTGAGTGCCAGCCTTTGAACCAAAGGGTCACCAGTTTGGTGCCCAGTCAGGGCACACACCTGCATTGCAGGCCAGGTCTCTGGTGGGGGTGCACAAGAGGCAACCACACATTGATGTTTCTCTTCCCTCTAAAAATAAATAAATAAAATCTTAAAAAAATTGTTTTGCTTAAATACAAAGAAATTAAATAATTCAGATAAGACAAATTTTAAAAAATTTACTTAAAAAATTTTGTGGCATATATGTATGTATTAAGGACATTTCACTTCTTTAAGAGTGAAATAGTGCTCCATGCTTCTTGGGGTGCTATGGAAATGTGTCTCTGTTCCTTGACCATATGCTCACTGACCCCGGGGGTTGGGCTAGTTCACTACACTGTGGAGCAAGAGTCCTGTCCCTCATGCCGCTAAATGGCTTTTCAATTTAAGGCTTTTTTTTTTTTAATCACACAGAAAACTCATCTCATCCCAACCTTTTACTTTTTTTAATTGGAAAATTGTGTGTCTTACCAATGCATTATGCTAAAAGTGTTTCTAGTTTTCTTTTTTTAAAAAAAAAATTGAATTTATTGGGGGTGACATTGGTTAATAAAATTCTATAGATTTTAGGTGTACAATTCTATAACACATTATCTGTATATTATATTGTATAACCATGACCCTAAGTCAAGTATCCTTCCATCAACATTTATCCCCCCTATATCCTCTTCTTGTTTTCTTTTTATTAAGAATAATTTCTTGTCTAAGGAGATTTGTAAAAAGTTTTCTTTCATTTTACACCTAGAATATAGTCACCTTCCTAAAGCTGAAACTTCTAGTGTAAAATTTTTCTGGTAGATCTATTTTGAATGGGAATCAGAATGTAATAAATGGTTCTTTATGGAAAGATGCGCTTCTGAAATATTTTCTGGGACTTCAGCTCAAAACAGATCATGTTTTATCTCACATGTGAGTTTGAAAGCTTATAGACATGGCTTAAAATCCCATAGTTTTAAGTACATTATTTTTAAGGGAGAACAACTACTGTATTTTAAAAAGAAGACAATTCTTCTTTTTAAATTCCAGTTCTTGAAAACTGGTAGGAGTGTCAGATTCAGGAGAGCATGAATAATCAAACCTGAGGAAAATTCTGAAGCCTTATTTTTTTGCCATTGACTTTAACCATTTCCTTCCCCCACCACATATTAAACCCAAATGGTGAACAAGTAAAAGGCAGATTTATAAAAACTAATCTCTCTCCTTGCCCTATGCCTTCTTGGCAACATAGTAATAAACAGAGATGTGACCAAAAGATAAAAGAAATAATAAAGTATCCTAAAGTCAATAGCTGATTGCAACTTATCTTACTAGGATTTGAAGGCACATGTCATCTGTGAAAGGGTATTTAAATATTGGTGTAATATTAGAAGCTATTATACTATCTAGCACCTTGCAGCCTGATTATACATTTAACTGTTATTCTGTTTTGGGAGAGAAGACTTTTATGGTTTCCTGGGAGACAAATCTTGTAAGAACTCCACTCTTACTTATGCCACTTTGATTTCTACTGCCTATGACTATTCCCAGAGTTTGTAGTCTGGGAGGAAAAAATGAATTTCCAACTCATGAACAGCGTCCTGTACAGTTAAATAATACAGGGTTAATTAACCTAGGAGCACAGCTCATATTAAAGTCCTCTCATTTCAGGCTGACATTGGGCTTCATGTGCAGTACTGCCTTCCTATCGATGTGGCTTAGCAACACCTCAACTGCTGCCATGGTGATGCCCATCGTGGAGGCTGTTTTGCGGCAGATCATTGATGCCGAAGCAATGGTGGAGGACACTCAGATGACTTATGTCAGTGGATCAACCAATCATGGACTGGAAATGGATGGTATCACATGTAGCTATGGCCACAGGGGGTCCAGTCACATGGGCAATAGACATGAACTCGAGGATTCTGGGTTATGTTTTGAATTAATTGTCCATAAACACATGCTGTGAATTTAACCTTCCTCTTTATGTATTTATTTATATCGAAATCTGTAATTCCTGCATTTTATTTGGAAATAGCATCTCATTTTAACAAAATGCTCTGATGCAGTGAAAAATGTTGGGGATATTTGTGTTCATAAAATATATTATTATAATGAATATTATGGCAGTACAAGTAAATTTGTTTATTTTCACTTGGTAGTAATGGTTCTATCTCTCTCTCCCTTTCTCTCTCTCTCTCTCTCTCACACACTCATAATCCTTCATTTAAATTATTTTTCTTTTATTTAATATTTTCTAGAATGTGTTGATGGACATGAAACAAATGAGAAGAAAGAGGAAACAAAACCAGTTCCAGGGTAAAGAATATTGACATTTTGATTAGGATTTTCCAAATTACATTTTAATAGTATTATAAACTGGGTCAATTTATTTTTCAGACACAGCAATGATGCAGAGAAAATTTCAAGCAAGATAGAGTTGGAAAAGGTACATTAAATTTTATATTTTCTAAATAATTACACCTGAAATTATATTAGGTCTGTAGTTAGATATGCATACATTTTAAAAACGCTTACTTGCTTCCTTGCCTATAAAGTACTTTGCTTACCTATGTCAAACCACGGTGTAATGGTTTTCTTTCTTTCTTTCTTTCTTTTTTTTTTTTTTTTTAATTTTTTTATTGACCTTTAGAGGGAGAGAGAGGAAGGCAGGGGAGGAGGGAAGGAAAGAGAGAAAGAAACCGATTTGTTGTTCCGCTTACTTATGCATTCATTGGTTGCTTCCTGTATGTGCCTGCAAACCTGCAACCTTGGTGTATCAGGAGGATATTCTAATCAACTGAGCTACCCAGCCAGGACGTGTAATGGTTTTCTTTTTCTTAACTTCTAAATACTTCAGTGTGTATGTTTTAAAATTAAGGGCATTCTCTTAAATAACCACCATGCAAATGTGTCAAAATCAGGAAATTAACATTGATAAAACATTGTTCTCGAACCCACAGACCTTATTCAGATGTCACCTATTGCCCTGCTTGTCCATACTGTAGTAAGAATTGTTCAGGTTCAGGATCCAATCCAGGATCACCTGTTGTGTTTCAGTCATCATGTCTCTTTACCCTTCCTTCACCTGAATCAGTCTTTGTCCGTTTTTCTTTGTTCTTCTCCATTTTGACATCTTGAAGAGATGCAGCCAGTTACTTTGCAGAATGTCCCTCGATTTGGGTTCATCTGATACTTCATTAGACTCAGGTCATGCTTATGTGGCAGGAATATCCCAGAAGTAACACAATGTTCTTCACGTTGATCCTAGCAGGTGGCAGGCAATTGTGACTTGTTCCGTATTGGTGATGTTAACCTTGATCAACAAGTTCTGGACATGTTCTCCAAGTTTATAATTTTCTCCTTTTAATTAGTAACTAATCTGTGGGGAGATTATTTGAAGCTGCGTGAATACCCTGCTCCTTGTAGTAATGGACGGCTCTTGCCTGAGTCAAGTTACTATAATGATTGCCAGCTGGTGATTTTTTAACTCCGTCATTCCTTCCACATTTATTACCATAAGGGTCTTTCCTTTCCCCTTATTTATTTACTTCTGTCAAAGGACAAATGGATTTTTTTTTTCAACAGACTACAGTCCATTACTGTCATTACTTAACTTTGATGCTCAAATTGTCCCTGGTTTGGTCAGCAGGAGCTTCTCCAAGCTGCCAGCTGCGCCTGTCACTCTTACCTGCATACAAGGTCCTAGCTTTCTTTCCAAGCCCCAGCCCCAGGCTCAGCCACTTTGCTGAGGACCCCTGGTTCTTTTCAGTGGGTTGTGGTATTAGAACCCAATACCTGGAAACTAGGTGTGCTCATTGTCGCTGAAGTATCATTGCTCGTGTCCTTTCAGAGGACAGACTGGGGAACATAGCCATTTCCTATCATTCTTGCCTTTCACCATTTTATTGGCGTTACTTCTGCCAGACCCTGTATTTACTCCTTTGCTCAATTCTACAATACACATAAATTTGCTTCAGAATTGCTATACCCATTCCACTTTTAACAATAAACCTACTAACCTATTAAGCCAAATGTTAGGGGTTTTTTTTGTAGTTCTCTTGATCCTTTTATCTTCAGACTGAGGGTAATGAAAGTAATGTAGCTAAAAGTTACTTGGATTATTTTCGTTTTTTAAAAAATACGGTTGTTACCATTTGACATATACTGAAGTTTATTTGTGCCTCTTTGTTTCCAACTTTGAAGTTAAAAGAATCCTTGTTGATTTAACTTTTGGTGTTTTAATTATGATGCGTCTTGGTATGTCTTCTGTCTATCTTTTTTGGGACTCTCTGTGCTTCCTAAACCTGGATGTCTGCTGCTTTCACCAGACACTTGGGGAAGTTTTCAGACAGTATTTTTTTTAAATAGGTTTTCTGTCTGTCTCTTCTCTTTCTGGGATCTCTGTAGTTCCATTGTTGGTACACTTGATGTTGTCCTAAAAGTCCCTTAAAAAATGCTCGTTGAAAAAAATTCTTTTTCTGTAAAAGATGTAAAATTTTCTGTAAAATTGGATGATTTCCAATTCTTTATCTTACAAATCACTGGCTCATTGTGCATCAGCTCATCTGATGTTGATTCCCTTTAGCATGTTTTTCATTTGAGTACTCTTCATTTCTCACTAGTTATGTTTTATGATTTCTACCTCTTTATTAAAATTCTCACTGAGTTCATCTATTTTTCTATATGGTTTATTGGATATCCTTATAATAAGTGTTTTGAACCCTTTATCTGATAGATTTCTTATGTGTTTCATTTAGTGAGTTTTCTGCAGTTTTATCCTTGTCTTTCATTTGGAACATATTTTCTGCTCGCTTTGGCTCTCTGTGTTTGATTAATTAGGTAAAACAGCAATCTCTCTTGATCTCAAAGGAGTGGCCCTCTGTACACCAACCCCTTTGTAGAATGCACAAGTCAGGTGTCTTTGGCAGGCAGGCTGGAGCATTTGTGGGTCAAAGGAAATTGGGGGGCAAGCTTCACTTGGGCTTTGAGCTGTAGCTGGAATGCACCTGGGACAAGGAAAGTCCAGGGGACAAGCTGCACGGGACACCTTGGCAGACCGAGTACAGTTGTAGCTAAAGCAGGGTCAGGATTCAGGGAGCCCTGGGGGCAAGCCACACTGTGGCCAGGGGTGAAGTGGGCGGGTCTGCAGGAAGTCCTGGAGACAAACTGCACCTGGACTGGAGCTGTAGCTAGTTCAGGTGTGAAGCTGAGGAGAGTCCATGATGCAAGTTGTTCCTGCTGGAAGCTAGAGCTGGAGAAAGCCACAGAGAAACTGAGAACAAGCCACACCTTGGTGGGGAGCTGGAGCTAGGATTGGTGCAAAGCTGAGGAGTCTGGGAGCAAGCAGTACCTAGGCAGCCCTGGCAGGTCGGCAGGAACCTGGAGCTAGAATAGGCTGCAGGAGACCCGAGGATAAGCAGTAGATTTGCCTGGGGCTTGGGCACCCTGGAATGGCACAGGCCTGCAGCTAGAGGAGCCCCTGGATCGAGCTCTTGTCCTTGCAAACAAGGGGGAAGGGAAGGGCCACAAATGATGCTCTGGTGCTTCCAAACCAAGGGCGAGTTCCATAGCTCCTCTTTCATTGGCAGATGCTCTGTGCTTAGTAAGTGGATTTTCTTTCTGTATAGCCTAGGTGTCCTTTAAACCACTGTTTTTTCCTGGTGTGCCCCAGCGCAGGTGAGTCTGTGTGGGACCTTCTAGGATCCCTCTGAACTGCAGGGCAGTGTGTTGGGTGGGGTGTCCACAGTGTAGTGTCTACAGCTCTCCTACCTGGTTCTGAATGCTCTGTCTCCTGCTTCTTGTGCAGAAACTGTTCAGTCAGCTCTCAGTTCTTCTCCAGGGGGAATTGCTCTGTCTGTAGGTGTCAGTTTGATGTGTTCCTGGAAGGAGCTTACGCTGCCATCTTGGAAGCTCCCGGTGTAACGGTGGGGCAAGCCTTCATGGATAGACCAAAATCAGTAGCCTGATAGAAAACATACTGTGCTGTGAAAATCAGCATCATTATTTTCTCCTTTTACTAGGTTCTTGGTGATAGCATTTAGCATATGTAGTTTGAAGAAATGTAATTTCTGTCTCAGAATAATATTTTATTTATTTTTATTAAAACCTTGCTGGCCTGATAGCTCGATTTTCATTAGAAGTGTCCTCATTTCTTCCTGCTTATGAATTTAGGTCAACTCCAGTTGTCTTTAGTGTCCCCACTGCCACTAAAAAATTCAGTGCAGAATTCATGAGTTGCTACTGTCAAATACAAATGGGAAACTTGCTGTAGCCCTTCTAGTTATCAGAGGACCTAAGGAGACTCTTGTAAACTATCTCACATAATTTATTGAGTAAGTCTGTACAAACATACTATACTAGGTTGTTTTGGCAACAATGTATCTCAAGACCACCGGAAAATAATCCTGCATAGAAATAGTCCTAAGGTAACCATGGCATTAAGCATAGGGGAGTGGGGTGTATATTCCTTCCTCAGGCTGCAATGCATTCCATCAACTGAATGGGGAGAAGATAACCCTCACTATTTACAGAAATCTTCAAGGAAAGAGTGATTTCTCTGTCGAGAAAAAACAAATACAAAGATATGTTTTATGCCATTAGTCATAGTGTACAATGAGGGTTTTAAAGATGGGAATTGAATATATGTTTATGAGAAAATTAGCATCTTTAGGGGTAGAAGTAATTCTTCCAAAACAGAAAATTAACAGTATGCCAGGTAGATTGTGGAAGAATACATTACCAACGGGCTTTTAAAACTGTTATGAAAATTGGAAAGCCTAAACAGAAAGAATATACTTGTACTCTGTAACTTTCTGGAGTCATGCTTAGAAACTGCATTTCCTGGCATAGTACCTAAACTTTGGGTTAAGTCCCTTCAAGATGCTTCGATAGCCAACAGTGTCCTGGGCATTATAGGAGGGTCTGTTAATGGACAGACCTGCTCCTCTCCATAAGCATCTCTAGTAGATGATAGTAGATAGTAAGATGATAGTAGATAGTAAGATGATATCTAGTGGAGATATCAACTTAAAAAAAAAGTGTGGCATAAATACCTTAACAAAGGCATGTGCGGAGGCCAAGTCTTCCAGAAACCAGCGCAAACAGCTCAGTCTGGGCTTATTGCAGTGGGGACTATGAGGCGAGGAGACCGGAGTCTGAAAGGAAGGTGGCGTGTGCGGTTGGAGGAGGGCAAACTCCACGCTTGCGGGAACGGGTCCAGGTGGTTCACCATTCAACCCCCTGGCACATCCCATTGCCTGACACAGATAAGGTATTCAGTAGGCGTTGTCTTTATTAATTAATGAATGAGTGAAAAAGGAAGAGGTATTCTCTTCAGAGAATACAATGAAATCAAAGACCCAAATACGGAGAGAACAGGGCTTTTGGGGGGAAACATCTCCAGTGTAGGTGCTAGGGATGTGTGTTGTGGTAAGTGAAATGTCTGGATAGGTTGGGTCAAGTTAAAAATAGCTACTTGTAATATGAAAAGTTGAGCTTATCTTAGGGGGAATATGCAGCTATGAAGCTGGGGGCAGCCGTGTAAGTTCTGCCCTTTGAGAAGCTCACTGTAGACAACACGGTGATGGGGGAGGGTCTGGACCTGAGCGGACTTTTTGATTGGTCAGACTTTGGGGATGAGAGAGAGTGCAGAAGATGCCTCAGCCGCAGTGAGCCAGGTAGAGGTCGTTCGCTGGTAGAGATGGCGGCACAGAGGGAGGAATACGTTTTTAGTGGAGAAAAGTAAGATAATTTGGGAGTACTTCAGGCAACAAAGATTGAGATCTGAATTTAGGAGAGGAGGGTAAGGCCTTTGAACAGTGATTCTATGGTCTTTCTAGAACCCGATGCATAAAAATTCAGCTTTATGTAAAAAAAAAAAAATTAAGGGATAAGCTCTACAAAATGTTCTTTATAAGAAATATCATGAAAGCATTTTCCATACTGCACATTTAAGATATGTTTTGATTTTTAACAATTACAAATCTCTTATTAGGGATGATCATGTTATATGGTTTGTGTTATGATTATGATAAATTATACCTGTTCTTGCAGGTTTTTGCACTAGGTAATTTAACACAAAATGATTATGTAGATAAATCCATATCTGTTTCATGAACCTACAAGAGAAAGGAATATTTACATTTAAAGTATTTTGATCTGTTTTCTTCTTGAAGTAAATGAGATATTTATTGAATGAAAATAAATGCTGTGTGGTTTGGCTTTGTATTTGAACTATAAGTCTAATAAGGATTTAAATATTACTACTTCTGAGAGGGAATGGTTTCAAATAAATTTCAGAGACAAAAAATGAAGATTTGTTGGTATTTTACCTTATTTTCCATGTTCCTACTAAAAAAATGGGTTTGATTTCTAGTGAAAATTACTACAGTTTCATACATTTGAATCGCCATTTGCTTAGTAAAAAATTAAGGATTTTTCCTAAATTTAATTGAAATATTTCTGCTAATATAATTAAATAAATCCAAGATGATCAATAAGCTTCCTTTATCTTTTAGAATTATGTGCTTACTTCATTTTTGAAAATTATATGGTATATTTTACTCTAAAGGCAATAACTTACACACTTATTTACATAAAGTTAGGTGTATAGTAAGCAGAAAGTTCCCAATAATAGGAAAAAATTAGGAATTATCACCAAGTAAGTTCTAAGTTTAGTGATTATAATAATATTGACTAAGGAATATGCATTTAACACTTGCTCAGATATTACCTTTCCAGGAGGCCTACACTGACTGCCCATGGTCGCTGGAGGCAATGCAGCCTTCCTCCTAATCCCACTAAATTTGCCCTCCTTTTTCCAAGGCATATATTACCTTTTTACAAACCATATGATTTACTTAATTTTTATTTGTTCTTTTATTTTGTTTTTTCCCACTAAAATCTTTGTCCATTTGTTTATTTGCACCTCAAATATCTACTTAACTGCCATAAAGTAAACATTTAGTAAATATTTGCTGAGTGAATGAATAAGTTCAGTAACATTTTTCCTAAATAATTACAATTAAACAACTCATTCTGAATATAGACTAATAACAGAAGATGGAAACTGATAAAGGTTGAGAGATAAAGTCATAGATCAGATTAATACCAGCTTTTTAAGGCTTCATTGAGATATTATTGATGTATAACATTGTGTAAGTTTAAGGTGCATAACATGTTGATTTGTTACACTTATATACTGCAAAACGATTATCATCATAGTGTTAATTAACACCTCCATCCTGTTACATAATTCATTGTGTGTGTGTTTTGAAAACACTTAAGATTTACTCTCCTTAAAACTTTCAACTATCTAAGTATTATTCCATTGTCGTACGTTAGATCCCCAGAACTGTACCCTCTGGACCACTTCTCCCCGTTTCCCCCATTCCCAGCCCCTGGCAACCACCACTCTACTCTGTCTCTGCGAGTTTGGCTTTTTAGATTTCGCATATAAATTGTCTGGGTGTTCTGGATTTTTTTTTCTAGCTGCTATTGAAGTGTTTGAGTTCTTTACATATTTTGGATATTACCCCCATTGATGCCTTATCAGATATATAATTTGCAAATATTTTCTCTCACTTCATAGCTTGCCTTGTCATTTTGGTGATGGTTTCTTTTGCTGTGCAGAAGTCTTTTACTTGATGTGGTCTCAGATGAAAGAATTTAGGCAATTAGGACTTACAAACTTTTGCTTTTATGCTTGTGTTTTTGGTGTCATATAAAAAAAATCTTTGTTGAAACCAATGGAAAGGAGCTGTTCTCATGTTTTCTTCTAGTTACATTTAAGTCTGTAATCCATTTCAAGTCAATTTTTGTGAGTGGTGTAAGATAAGGGTCCAATTTCCTTCTGCGTGTGGATATCCACTTTTTCTGCTACCATTTATGGAAGAAACTATCTTTTCCCTATTGAGTATTCTTGGCTCGCTTGGCAAATATTAGTTGACTATATATGTGAGGGTTTATTTTTAAGCTCTCAATTCTGTTTCATTGAGCTACGTGTCTATATTTATGCCAATACCAACCTATTTTGATTATTATGGCTTTTTAGTATAGTTTGTAATCAGAAAGTGTGATATCTCTATCTTTGCTCTTTCTCAAGATTGCTTTGGCTATTTGAGGAGATTAATTTTATTTTTGATGGAAAGGAAATAAGGATTTGGAACTAAAATTTATCAGTCCTAAAATTCTTGTTACTAGAACTACAAAATTCTGTTATAGACAATAATGAAGCTAATTTTGCCATTGCCACTGCCGCTGTAGCTGGTGATAATTATATGTTGGTTTTGAAGATGGTGAATATTTATTAGTTCCTCAGATTCTGGGAACTGAATAAGGAGTACTCATATCTAGGGGTCAGATTCCTACACTGTGTACTTAGAAAGAGATGTGTCCATGACTCAAACAATAGTGGAGCTCTTCACTTTTGCCCAGAATAAAAGTGGTGGGTAGGTGTGTAGCCCATAGATCCTGCATTACTACAAAAGTAGATGAAATGTTTTTAGAAAAGAAAGGAAGAAGAAGAAAGAAGGCCCAAAAAGGACACTGACAGTGGGAGGGGCCAACTATTTGTCAGGTGCCAGTGGGGAAACTGGGAGGCCAATCACCACATGTTGTTTCCATGAGAAATGAGTTCCAGGTATCCAAAACTTAAGTTTTACATACCAACAGAAGAACCAAGTGGCTAGATTTTCCTCTTCCTTATAGTCATTAGTATTATTCAAAGAGGCACCCCAGATTTCTTGCACTACCTTAATTTCTAAACTTCTAGTCATCATCAAATGAAAGGAATTGGAAAGTCAATATGCTTTTATATTTTATTTTTTGAAGATTTTATTTATTGTTTTAAAGATTTCTCTTACATTGATGTGTGAGAGAAGCATCGATTTATTGCCTGTCACACATGCCCAACCTGGGACCTAGGATGCAGCCCAGGCATGTGCCCTGACCAGAATTTGAAGTGGTGACCTTTTGCTTTGCAGGACAATACCCAACCCACTGAGCCACATTGGTCAGGACTAGTATGCTTTTAATAAAAAGGTCTGAGATTATTGTTTTCCATTCATCTTATTTCATTTTTAGTTCCCCAAAGGGAAAAGTTCAAAGGAAAAATTTCCTTGAACCAGTTGAACCTTACTTTTAATTAGGTATCATTTAGTGTGGGGATGAAAATTCTTGTTATTTAAAAACCAGATCTTATAAGATAGCACTCTTAAATGTTCTTTAAGAATTCAAAGAACCACACAACAGTAACAAGCATGGTTCATGATACCAGAGATGAAGGGCACCAGTTCTTCCAAGTGAGGCAATACCAATTCTAGAATATCTAGGCCCTAGATTAAATATGAAAAAGTATTTTAGATCAGACCAGGTAGGTGCTACAGACAAAAGTTGGTTCTCCTTGATTACTCTTTCCTTCTCTTAGACTGGGTGAAACTGTGTGGCCCATTGTTATTGCTGCTCAGTCCTTGCCTGACACATTCTAGGTGTCCCCTCTTATTCACCCAGCTGATTCCTATGGTTTATAGAGAGGCGAGAGAGGAGAGACACTACCACATATTCTTTAGGAGTCACAACAGCAGAAAAAAGATAAGAGATAACAAGTGTTGGTGAGGATGTGGACAAAATAGAACCCATGTAAATTGATGCAGCCACTATAGAAAACACTGTGGAGGTTCCTCAAAAAATTAAAAATAAAACTGCCATATGAGCCTGCAATCCCACTTTTAGGTATTTGTCCAAATAAATTAAATCATCCTTTCAAAGAGATATCATCACTCCCATCTTCCTTGTAACATTATTCACACTAGCCAAGATATGGATACAACCTAAGTGTTCATCAGCAGATGAATGGATAAAAAGATGTGTTATGCATATACAATGGGATATTATTCAGCCATGAGAAAGAAGGAAATTCAGTCATTTGTGACAAGATGGACAAACCTTGAAAACATCATTCTAAGTGAAATAAGCCAGAGAAAGACAAATAATGCATGGTATCATTTATATGTGTAATGTAAAAAAGAAAAAGGAAAAGTCATAGTAACAAGGAGTAGAAAGATTGTTGCCAGGGACTGGTGGGCAGAGTAAATAGGGAGAGGGTCATTATAGGGTACAAGGTTTTGGCTTTAAGATAAATAAGGTCTGAGCATCTAACGTCAAATGTGGTGACTATAGTTGATAACACTGTCGTATGTTTGAGATTGGCGAGAGGAGTAGAACTTGAACGTCTCACCAATAAAAAAAAAGAGATGTGAGGTGATGGATGTTTTATTGGCTAGATGGAGGTAATCATTTAATGTATACCTGTGTCAGATCTCTGTGATGGTAACTTTAAATACCTTGCAATTTCATTTGTCAATTATACCTGAATAATGTTGAAATAAATTGTGAGATATTTAAAGTGTACATCACGATGACTTGTTGTAAACACTCATGATAAAAGGATCCCTCCTCCCATGTAGGTGATTGGCACATATATCACCTCATTTATTTCTTTGTTTCTTTTGGTGAAAAATTTGAGTTGTACTCTCTTGGGAAGTGTCAAATGTGCAGTGTGGTGTTGTCAACTGTACTTGCCATGTTTTGCATTGGATCCTCAGTCTGTATTCATCATACAGCTGAAAGTTTGTTCCCTTGATGATCTTTTTTTAACTTGGCAATTTTCTGTGCCTTTAGGAACACAAGATGAAGTTGAACTTTTAAAAGAAATCATAACTCTTCTCACTAATACAATTTATAAGAACTCAATCTATTCAGCTGAGAATGTAGAAGCCTCATTTGCAATAGTATAATATCAGGAGAAATGATTAAATTTCTGACACATAATGGGAATGTAATATGCTCCACAAAGAGTCTAAATTAGAGTGAAGGTAAATGCCTGCACTCTGGACCAGTAGGTAAAACCTAATCCATCTGAAGTTCTCCCAGGTGTATTTTCTGAAAGAAGGAAGAAGTGGTGGCAACAGTTGGTGAGGTAAATTCACTTCTGAGTAAAGAGTTTACTTAACATTCATTAAGAAAAAGAATCATAGCAGCAACCAGTAAACAAGACCTCACTCCAGATTTCAATTTCTGTTATAGTCAAAGCCTAGCTCCATTGATGACTATAATTAGCTGTGTTTCCACAAAACATTTTGTTATTGAAGAAGTGATTGACTGTTGATGATATCTTGTCTCCATATATCTTCAAGCAAATAACATAAGCTCAGCCATGTTGGAAGCATCTGTACTTTCCTCTAATTACACAGTACACCTCCCACACTATATAAGGTATTCTAATACTGTATTTTGTTTCTTAAAATCCTCAGCAATGTTTTTCTATGTATCTTTCAATGGTATTTCCTAGCAAAGAAATACATTTATTTTGTCACCAAATTGTTTTTTATATATTTTGTTTACGAAATATTTCATACATATTTATAAAATGTAGAAAAGCTTAAGTAATAAAATGAATACAATACAATATACTATACCTCGGCTTAAAAAATAGAACATAACAGTTTCTAGAAAGTCCTGTGAGCCCTTCTCTGATTCTAGCTCCTTTTCTCACACAATTACATCCATCCCCTTATCAAGGGAGGCACAGTCCAGATTTTTGTGTTAATCATTCTCCTAGTTCTTGTCTGTGTTAGCACTTGTATTAGTTCCCTGTTCACCATGATGAAGACCTGAAAGAGCAACAGTTTTAACAAGATAAAAATAGGCTGTGTGGTGGCCCCACTATCAGGATGACTCTGCCTGTTTCTGTCTCTGCTCTGCCTTCCTCAAAATCTGTTCAATCAAGTTTGCTGGCTGTGCTTTTCAAATCATCTGTGACTTAAACAATTTTTGTTCTGCTTAACCCAGCAATTAATGAAACTGTATTGTTAAAAATACAGGTTCTCCTTTTATGTTGTGAATATGTCTATTTCTTCTGATAGTTCAGCCAGTTCTATTTTCTATATATTTTTATATTATTTAGATTATGTCATCATGTCCTTACCAATTTGGAGTGTTTATATATTATTGATTAATTAACACTTTACCATTTTGCAGTGCTCCTGTCAATCTATACTAATTTTTGAGCATCTCAGAGTTTATTTGTCTGATGATAATGTGACATGGCAGATTTTTTAGTCTTTTACCTGGCTTTTCTTATATTCTTTCACTTTTAATATTTCTGTGTCCTTTTACTTTAAAAAATATTTTATTTATTTATATTTTATGGAGAGGGGAAGGAAGGGAAACCTCGATGTGAGAAAGAAACAATCAGTTGTCTCTCATATGTGCCCCCACCAGAGACCAAACCTGCAATCCAGGCATGTGCCCTGTCCAGGAGTCGAACTAGCAACTTTTCACTTTGTGGGATGACCCCAACCAGCTGAGCCATGCCAGTCAGATCTATGTCCTTATATTTTAGATGTATCTCTTGTGAAACAAAAACTGGCTTTTGCATTTTTATCCAGGTTGAAAATTTTTGCCTAAAAACTTTGATTCACTTGAACTTTTTGCAACTTTATAAATTTAGAATTTGTAATGCCAGATTTCTATTTTTTCCAAACATTCTTTCCATCTTTCTTTAATTCTTTTCTCATTAATTCCTTTAAAAATATGTGTGCATATCTTATATCTCTGTATTGGGCTTTTCTAACAATTTTTGGGAATTTTTAGCCATTATTTCCTCCAGGTCTGTAGTCTAACACATGTTAAACTTTCTCACTCTGTCTTCTGTGCTTCATAATATCTCATTTTTCTTTTCTGTGTCTTGCTGGGCTTCACCATGAATAATAACTTTGTATCTATTTTCCAATTTGTTAATTCTGCCTTCAACTATGTCTGTTTTGTTGTTTAACCCATCCACTGAGTATTAAAGTCAGTTATTTTAATTTCTATAAATTCTATTTTTCTCTTCTTAAGATTGGTTGGTAATTTTTATAGTTTCTTTCTCCTTACTTATGTATTACCCATCTTTTGTCTCATTTGGTTAATCATAAATAAATTTATTTATACTCTGTGTCTATCTCTAGTGTTTGAAGTCTTATGTGTCTCTTTCTTTGGCCTATTGTTTCCTGTTAGTTCTCCCTTTCGTTACTTTATTTTCTCCTATGTGTTGTGCTTTTAAATATTGAAGTTCTAATTTTCCTTGAAACTTCTCTGGGAATTCTTCAAGTCCTGGGTTGCAGCTGCAAAGAAGAGCTTTGAGATTACTGTTTTTTATTTTAATACACACACCAGTTAAGGTTAAAAATGCTCATGGCTGGAGTTTTCAGGGTACATTATGTTTTCCCTAAATCAGCATGAGATTTCCTTGCTGTTTACTTTTGGAAGGGATGCCAGCGTTATGAGTGTCTTCCTGTACAATCCCCTGCACAGCAAGGGCCTTAGGCATCTTGGCCATTTCCTGCTCTGCCTGCAAAAGAATAAACACCCTCAGGTCAAAACACTGCTTCTTCCGTTACTTAAGATTCCACTTTCATTTTTTTGAGGTCAAGGCCTGTTTCTTACTTTTGTACCAGTTTAGTGATACGTTTCAAAAGGCACTTTTAAATATTTTGAACAGCATTTCATTTAATAGGGAATCTGTTTCATCATGCAGCTGGATAGAAAGATCTACTATATTTATATTTATATATTATTTCAGTCATTTTTATCACAAAAAACAAGATTTTTCCCAACAGCAGATATATTTTTGCTTTTTGCTCTTCACTAAGATATTACAAATGAAGCTTCAAAATATTTAACGTTTAGAATAATATCACTTTGTAAAAAAAATTCTGGATTTACTTGACTTTCAACATTGTTGAAAAATAATTTCTGCCCTGGCTGGTGTAGCTCAATGGATTGAGCGCGGGCCTGTGAACCAAAGGATTGCGGTTTGATTCCCAGTCAGGGCACATGCCTGGGTTGCAGGCCAGGTCCCAGCAGGGGATGCACAAGAGGCAACCATACATTGATATTTCTCTCCCTCTCTCTCCTTCTCTACTTCCCTTCCCCTCTAAAGATAAATAAATAAAATATTTAAAAAATTAAAAAAAGAAAAATAATTTCTATGACAAGTCCTCCTGTCTAGAGTGCTAAATTTTTAATATTTGTCTATTCATCTTACTAATATTATATAAACTAACATCACAGTTCACAGTGTGCACATAATTCTTTATTAACTACTGCAGATATAAATCACATTTCAAGGAGTTTTATTAATAAACTTCAATTTTGTTACCAACTTCTCTGAGTTGTTCAGGCTATTACCAATTACAGCTTCACCAGCTCTTCATGAAGAGATCATATCAAAAGTCAAAGAACCTCCTCTCACATTTTCTGCTGTTCACTTACTTATTATCTTCATTCTGAAGTTTCTTTACATAAATTATTTCCTGTAGAAATCACTTACAGCCATGTGCATAGTGTGGGAGGGCTGGTTTAATTAAAATTAGAAAGCATAATCTGCTATCCTCAGAGCCACGCACTTGTAAACTCAGGAGGCTGAAAGCAAACAAAGGAGACAAGACCACAGGGTCAATCCCTCTACACACTTGTAGCTTTTACTGTTCATTTCCCTTTTACCTACATCCTCCACCAGTGCGTGTACCACCAAGGTCAATCTGTGCAAGAAGTGCTGTTGCCATTCATTTCTTTCTTGTTTTTCTTTTTTTAATGTAAAAAGAGAAATACTGCATCTTGCAATAAGATTGCAAATTGAATAGGTCCATTTGCCTTCCCTCTACCGTCAATCTCCATTAAAACAAGAACAGATAAACCTTTTAAGTCATAAGACACGATTATGCAAATGTCAAGAGAGATGATAGCATAATCTTTTTGGAAATAGGAAAGTAAAAGAATGGGTGGGAAATGATTCAGTTATCCTACCAAAGTAGAATCCTAAATCAGCAGTGAGGAAGACAGTAAACAATCTAATTTACATAGCAGCAGACTTCAAGGTTTTTAAAATGTTGAAAAGTAGCGGTGAGTAAAAAATTTCTTATGAAACAGTTAAATCCCCAAATTTCTTCCCCAACTCTATATGGATACAACTACTCCCCCCCACCCCCCAATAGAGAAGTATAATCTTTAAATACTACAAAACAGAGGGCAAGGAGAACCAGGCACAGTTCTGGGTTGAGAGAAGGTTTCTCAATGAAAATAGATCATTGAGGGGCAGTTTATATGCTGAATGGTGAGAACCCTGACTTTTGTCCCACCTGGTCCAGTAGCCAAGCCCATACCCCCCAGGTGTCAGCAGGAGGGAGACCAAAAGTTCCTTTTGGGGTATGCAATTAGCACAAGAGGGAAGATGAAAATACACAGCATTGGGTTTTCTAAAAAAAAAAAAAAAAAAAAAAAACCCCAGTCAGATGATACTGCCTTGAAGCCCACAGTCAACATCAAATCCCTAAGCACATGTACAGAGCTTCCAACCAGCCTAAGTAAGAGCAAACAATTAAAAATGCCTGGATATCCGAAGAAAGCCTTGGGCATAGAGAGAGTTCCAAACAAACAAAAATAGAAGAGAGATTTGCAGGAAACAGAGACTGTGCAAGAAGATGGAAACACAAGAAAAGAGCTATCATTAATCTATCCTGAAAACTAAACAAATTGCATTCACGAAATAGGAATAACGCCCTATAAAAAGAAGACAAAAATAAAATGTAACATAAATAATAAATACAAAGATAAAATATTACTTGAAAATTTAGTAGGAAAAAGAAAACAATAGGAGTTTAAGAAAAACAATAGAGAAAAATAAGAAGATTTATTAAAAATTCAAAACATTTTCCATAATGAAGAATATGATTTTTATTACTATAAGACCCACCAGATGCCAGCACAAGAGACTAAAGAGACCCACATAGCAAAGGACATTAAGGTTTTAAAATACCTTAATGTATTTAAGGTAGGGAAAGGTGAAGAGAAGATCTTAAATGTTTCCAGAAAGAAAGAAAAAACAGATTCCTTAAAAAGGATAAAAATATAAACAGCTGAAGACTTCTCAGCAGCAATACTGGCAACTCAGAGACAGTAGGAAAAAAATGCCTTCAAAATTCTGAGTGACATTTCCAATCTAGAAATCAATATCCATCAAACTATCAATGAAGCAAGAGGGTAAACTAGCATCCAGATAGCTCATGGCAGACCTAGGGAAAAATGACGAGGTTTAGAGCAGGCAGGAAGGCTCTAGAGAAGATGTCTACAAGGCGATGGAATTAGTGGACTATTTGAGATAGAATAGGTAGCCTATCATTTCAATGTTCTAAGTGAAGATCACCTAAATCCAGTGATTTAGTGATATACACTTAGAAAACTAAGCAAATAAGGATGCAGGGGAAGTGAAAAATAGGAAAAATAATGTACATCCTAGTGCTAAGCTGATCACAAATCTCTAGACAACACTCTGAACGTAGAACTCTCCTGTAAGCAAAGTTATAATCTGTAATGAGAGGGTGATGGAGACATGAAAACATGAGTGTGTTTGGTGGAGGAGGCTGTGAAAGGAAGTGCAACTCACATCTAACAGAGTGGAAATGTAATTGAATTGCTTACAATTTAGAAATAACGAGATAGTATCATATGAATATTAAGATAAGTGCATTTGGATATTAGGAAATATCCAAAAAGAGCTACAATATTTAAAGTCAGCCTTTGACAAGCAGAAAGAGGCTAGCAGAAAGTAATATTTTGTGCAACTAACCTTATATCATTAGTTAACTATACATGGAAACCATAATACTTTCCTACCACACTCACCCAAGTGAATTATTTTCTATAGCACTGTGGAGACCACTGGTTAAGGCCAATTATGATTTACATTAGCACCTGAGGTTGGAAATGTGGAACATGCCCCTGGAACCTGCAGTCACTGCCACCAGGTGGCAATACTGAGTTATACCTGGACTTGCCGAATTTCTGTTCTGAAAAGTCCCTTGAGCAGCACATATGTGGTTAATGTCATAGGATTCTGAATTTGGTCATGTCCTGGACAAAACTTTTTCAGTCACTTAGGAGAATTTGTGGAACTCATACAAAGTTTTAGATGCCTTTGTGTGAAATATGAATGTATGACTCAATTGGGATTGAATAAAAACACAATGGGTTACAATTGCTGGGGAGAAAGCACTGTGAAATGTAATCAAATGTCAAGCCTCAGATGTAGGTGTAAAGACTCACATGAGTAAAAAGTGTTCTGGGAGGCAGGAAGATACAAGGAAAATCATCGAGAGGGAAGTCACACACGGATTCTGGCTTCAATCTGCTATGGCCAGCTATGTCAAAACTGAGACTCATTTTGCTGTTCTAAAAAATTAGGTCCCTGTAACCAGGTAGTCTCTAAAAATCTCTCTGCCCTATTAGTCTATGATTCTTTTATACATTAAGAAACCATTTTATGATTGTGGAAGATACAAAAATTATCAAGAAGGTAGCAGATACCCTCCTCCTCATAATCCCATTGTTAATTATTTTAACATAATTCATTTGGGTCTCATCCTAGCACACATGTATATTGATATATTTTTTTATTTTTAAAGACTACATAATCACATATATTTAATTTCATCATGGAACACACAAAACAAGTACACATCCACTCACAAAATATCCGTGGCAATGTCCTTTGGTTACTAGCATAGGTGATTTTCTCTGGCCACTTCACCTCTGACTGTCTTCAGCCTCACCGTTCTACACTACTTCAGATTTTTTTTTCCTCCCCAAACTTGTAAGGGAGAAAACATAACACGTGCGTGCGGGCGCACACACACACAATTCCTTTTCCACTTACAGATGAATGTAGTTATTACTTTGTTGTGCTGACATCTGCAAACAGATGCCCATAAATCTGGGTCTTACTGTCTACCCCCAAAGACTTATCCCAACTCCCTCTTAGGCTAGAGTCAAACCCTGGTCTCAGATGGAAACCACTGTCCTATAAAGCAAATTAATCTTCTGAGGACCCTCCCCCATTCTTTTTGTAGTTCTGGTACCCATAGTTGGCTCAATTAGTGGCTCATCTCTGACTTTCCAAGAACTTAGTTTTTCTGCCCACGGCCCTCTACTACTGAGGCCCTCTCTGGTCCTCAGTCTTCGCCCCTTATTACAGTGTCAACTCTTCAGCTGGCTCAGTCCAGCAATCACCTGCCCTAAGCAAAAATAGCAATAGAGCTGACTGTGTAGGGCTCAGGTGTACTGGCTAGATGACAAACGTGGTGTCCCTCCCACCTCCCAAACACCTCCATTTAACCATGCTTTATGATAACGTGAGTGTTACAATTTAATGTAGCATTCGATTTTACCTTGAGTTTTTAATACATTTCTAAATTGTGATATTTGCATAAATATTACCTATGTGCTTTAATGTATGTTTTAAAGGTCTTCATATAAGAAAAAAGTGTAGAAAAGCATGGCAAGTATATTAATATTTTTTTTATTTTTACTTAAAATTTTATATCTTCCAGTACAGTTTAATGATTGTTATATTTGCATATATATGCATATATTTTCCATTTAGCTGGTATATGAAATTAATTGTTCTTTGTATTTTTGAAAGTTTTAATGTGACAATGGGAAGTTATATATACTTTACATCTTTAAGTTTTCTTTTTAAAGTATATTTTATTGATTATGCTATTATAGTTTTCCCAATTTTTCACCTGTGTCCCCCTCTGCATTGCACCCCCAACCCTCCAACATTCCCCCTTTTAGTTTGTGTCTGTGGGTTGTACGTGTAAGTTCTTTGACTTCTCTGTTTCCTATACCATTCTTAACCTCTCCTGATCTATTTTGTACCTCCCAATTATGCTTCTCCTTCTCTGTACCTTTCTAGCCCTATTCTTCCCCTCCCCTTCCCCACTAAAAGCCCTCCATGTGATCTCCATTTCTCTGATTCTGTTCCTGCTCTAATTGTTTGCTTAGTTTTTGTTTTCATTGTTTTTCTTGTTTTAGTCTCATTTGTTGACAGTTGTGAGTTTGTTGTCATTTGACTGTTCATAGTTTTTGATCTTCTTCAATTTCTTAGATTAAGTCCCTTTAACATTTGATATAGTAAGGGCTTGGTGATAATGAACTCCTTTAACTTGGCCTTATCTGGGAAGCACTTTATCTGCCCTTCCATTCTGAATTATAGCTTTGCTGGATAGAGTAATCTCGGATGTAGGTCCTTGCATTTCATGACTTTGAATACGTCTTCCCAGCCCCTTCTTGCCTGTAAGGTTTCTTTTGAGAAATCAGCTGATAGTCATATGGGCACTCCTTTGCAGGTGACTCTTTCCTTTCCTCTTGCAGCTTTTAAGATTCTTTCTTTATTTTTAATCTTGGGTAACTTAATGTTGATGTACCTTGGTGTGTTCCTCTTTCGGTCCAATTTCTTTGGGACCCTCTGGGCTTCCTGGACTCCCTAGAAGTCTATTTCCTTCGTCAGATTGGGGAAGTTTTCCTTCCTTATTTGTTCAGATAAGTTTTCAACTTTTTGCTCTTGTTGTTCTCCTTCTGGTGCCCCTGTGATTTGGATATTGGAACATTTAAAGCTGTCCCAGAAGTTTCTAAGCCTCTCCTCATTTTTTTTTTTTTTTGAATTTTTGTTTCTTCATTCTGTTCTGGTTGGATGTTTATTTCTTCCTTTTGTTCCAAATCATTGATTTGAGTCCCAGTTTCCTTCCCATCACTGTTGGTTCCCTGTATATTTTGATTTATTTCACTTTGGGTAGCCTTCCTTTGTTCCTTCATTTTGCAACAAAGCTCAATCTGTTCTGTGAGCATTTTGATTACCAGGGCTTTAAATTCTCCATCAGATAGGTTGGCTATCTCCTTGTCACTTAGCTCTTTTTCTGCAGTTTTGATCTGTTCTTTCATTTGGGCCCTATTTCTTTGTCTTGGCACATCTGCTAAGTTGTAAGTAGGCAGGGCATTGGGTAGTCACCAGGGCGGGGCAACCCTCCTTGCTGCCCTGCGGCCCTGCCTGTGGGGGAGGGGCCAGAGAGGATACAATACAGCTCGCCAACTAACCCTCCTGTGAGACTGGGAGTTTCTCCCTCCCTGGCAACCCCCACCATAGTTTACGGCTAACTTTGAGTTTTAGTTTCACATTCTGCCAGCCCTGCCTTGCTCTCAAGGTCGGATGCATTGCCCTGGGACCTCTCAGCCAGCCTTGCCTGCGTGGTCTACCTCCTTGCCTCGGGTCTCCTCTGACCGCCTGGCTGCCCATCTCCTTCCTACCGGTCTGGTTGAATGTTTCTTTAATTCCTTGGTTGTCAGAGTTCCATGCAGTTTGATTTTCTGGCACTTCTGGTTGTTTATTGTTTTTAGATTGGCTGTTATCCTCCTTTTGGTTGTGTAAGGAAGCAAAAGGTTTCTACCTATGCCTACATCATGGCTGGAACTCCCTAAGTTTTCATTCTTATTACCAACTTAGTAATATCCAAATTGTACATCACTTTCTGGCTTGTAGTTGAAGTCTTTCCTATGGTAAAATAATATTTAAACCCTAAATTTCACCTTGTTTCATTCACAAGGATTTGTAAATTTAGTTTGCTATTTTATTTATTTGCCATTTATTTTTCAAATTTTTGGTGGGAACTTTTGTCATATGGAATACAAATCATTTTTATCTAAGAAATGTAAGGCAAAGGAGGCATTTGTAGATTAGTTTATTTCGGGTAAACAGTAGATATTTCTGGGGGGCTAGCCTTTAAGTTAATTAGAAAATAAAAGGCAAATTACAATTCAAGGTACCTGGCCCGGTCATGCTAAATGCCATTCCCATATCCATGGTGGCCCTTAGTTACCAGGAACTTTTCCCTATCGTAATTTCTCAAAAAGATCTTTCAGTTCCAATGTTCCATTCAGCTATGGAACAGGGTGATCCTTCTTTTGTATACTTCTTAAATGCATCTAGATTTGTTTTTTGACAGCTGCAGTGTGTAGAACAGATCTGAAATAGGCCAGAATTGTTGCGAGGAGGCCATATGGAGCCTATTCCAGTCACCCAAATTCAGAGATGATGTCAACTTATACCAACATAATAATGGGGATGGAAATAATCAAACAGTCCAGAAATATTTAAGTGGATAAGACTGAGAGGACTTGAATGCTTTCTTTTTTTTTACTCAAGCTTTTATTTGTATTTCAATGATTTTTTCTACTAATGTTCTTTTTCTTTTTTAAAAAAATATATTTTATTGATCATGCTATTACAGTTGTCCCAATTTTTCCCCCACTTCCCCCTTCTACCCTGTTTACCCCTACCATCCAGCAATCCCCCACCTTAGTTCATGCCCATGGGTCGTCCATATAAGTTCTTTGGCTTCTCCATTTCCTATACTATTGTTATCCTCCCCCTGTCTATTTTGTACCTACCATTTATGCTACTTATTCCCTGTATTTTTTCCCCTGTTCCCCCCTTTCTTCCTCCCAGCTGGTAACCCTTCAAATGATCTCCATATCTATGATTCTGTTCCTGTTTTGGTTCTTTGTTTAGCTTGTTTTTATTTTGTTTCTGCTTTTTAGATTCAGTTGTTGATTGTTGTGTTTGTTTCCATTTTAATATCAGAAGATCAATAGTTTTGGTCTTCTTTTTCTTAGATAAATCCCTTTAACATTTCATATAATAAGGGCTTGGTAATGATGAGCTCCTTTAGCTTTACCTTGTCTGGGAAGCACTTTACCTGCCCTTCGATTCTAATGATAGCTTTAGTGGGTAGAGTAATCTAGGTTATAATCTAGGTCCTTGCTTTTCATTACTTTGAATATTTATTGCCAGTCCCTTCTGGCCTGCAGAATTTTTTTTGAGAAGTTAGCTGATTGTCTTATGGGAACTCCTTGGTAGGTAACTCTCTTCTTTTCTCTTTCTGCTTTTAAGATTCTCTCTTTCTATTTAATCTTTGGCATTTTAATTGTGATGTGTCTTGGTGCGGTTTTCTTTGGGTCCAACTTGTTTGGGACTCTTTGTGCTTCCTGGAGTTCAATGTTTATTTCCTTTTCCAAATTAGGGATGATTTCTTTCACTATTTTTTGCATGTTTTTTATCTTTAAAATATATTTTATTGATTATGCTATTATAGTTGTCCCATTTTTTCTCCCTTTTATTCCCCTCTGCCCTATACCACCCCTCCCCCAGCATTCCCCCCCATTTAGTATGAACTAAATGGGTCATACATATAAGTTCTTTGGCTTCTCCATTTCTCATACTATTCTTAACCTCCCCTGTTTATTTTCTACCTACAATTTACACTTTTTATTCCCTGTACCTTTTTCCCCAAACTCCACCATCCCCCTTGCCACTGATAATACTCCATGTCATCTCTATTTCTGTTCCTGTTCTATTGTTTGCTTAGTTTGTTTTGTTTTTGTTTTTGTTTTTGTTTTTAGATTCAGTTGTTGATAGTTGTGCATTTGTTGTAATTTTACTCTTCATATTTTTGATCTTCTTCTTTTTCTTAAGTCCCTTTAACATTTCATATACAAAGGGCTTGGTGATGATGAACTCCTTTAATTTGACCTTATCTGGGAGGCACTTTATCTGCCCTTCCATTCTAAATCATAGCTTTGCTGGATAGAGTAATCTTGGATGGAAGTCCTTGCCTTTCATGACTCTGAATACTTCTTTCCAGCCCTTTCTTGCCTGCAAGGTTTCTTTTGAAAAATCAGCTAACAGTCTTATGGGAACTCCTTTGTAGGTAACTGTCTCCTTTTCTCTTGCTTCTTCTAAGATTCTCTCCTTATCTTTAATCTTGGGTAATGTAATTATGATGTGCCTTGGTGTGTGCTTCCTTGGGTTGAACTTCTTTGGGACTCTCTGGGCTTCCTGTACTTCCTTAAAGTCTATTTCCTTTGCCAGATTGGGGAAGTTCTCCTTCCTTATGTTTTCAAGTAAGTTTTCAATTTCTTGCTGTTCCTCTTCTCCTTCTGGCACCCCTATGATTCAGATGTTGGAATGTTTAAAGTTGTCCCAGAGGTTCCTAAGCGCCTCATTTTTATTTTTAAATTCCTGTTTCTTCATTCTGTTCTGGTTGGATGTTTATTTCTTCCTTTTGTTCCAAATCATTGATTCGAGTCTCAGTTTCCTTCCCATCACAGTTGGTTCCCTGTACATTTTCTGTGATTTCACTTTTCAAAGCCTTCATTTTTTTCTCCACTTTGCCACCATACTCAACCAATTCTGTGAACATCCTGATTGCAAGTGTCTTGCACTGTGATAGGTAGGCTATCTCTTCATCTCTGAGTTGTATTTTTTTCTCTAGCTTTGGTCTGTTCTTTCATTTGGGCCATTTTTTTTGTTTGTTTGTTTTTGGCTTGGCACCCCAGTTACATATAAGGGGTGGAACCTTAGGTATTCACCAGGGTAGGGCAACCCACGTAGCTGTGTTGTGATGCTGTACATGGCAAAGGGATCTAAGATGGAACAGTGCCACTTGCTCAGCTCTTGGCCAGCTTTCTGTCACTACATCTGCTTCCCACAGGCAAATTTGGCCCTTCCGGTGCTGATTCTCAGGTGGGTGACTTTGTTTACATTCTAGGGCCCCGTGGGTATTTTCAATGAACTCTCCTGTGAGACTGGGAGTTTCTTCCACCACTGCTACCCCCACAAGTTTTTTCAGTGAGTGGTTTTGAGGCTTTATTTCTGGTGCTGGAACTCTGGGTTGCACAGTCTGTCTCACTCCCCAGTTGTTCCTCTCAGTTTATCCACACACAAATGTGGGATCACCTGCTCTGCTAGCTGCCGCCTACCCCAGTCCTCCAGCCACTGCCTTACTGCAGTTCCTCTCTGCCTCAGCTGCCCATCTCTACCCCTCCTACTGGTCTGGATAAATATTTCTTCTTTAACTCCTTGTTTGTCGGACTTCCATACAGTTCAATTTTCTGGCAGTTCTGGTTGTTTTTTGGTTTTAAATGTATTGTTTCCCTTCTTTTGGTCATGTGAGGAAGCACAGTGTATCTACCTATGCCTCCATCTTGGCCAGAAGACTCACCTTCAATTTTAAATGACAGACTTGCTGGATAGAATACTCTTTGTTAGAGGTCCTTGCTTTTCATCACTTTGAATATTTCATCTGGCCTGGTGTTTCTTTTGAGAAATCAACTGACAGTTTTATGGGAACTTCCTTGTAGGGAACTTCCTTGTAGGTAACTAATGGCCTCTTTCTTCCTGCCTTGAGTCTCTCTCTGTCTTTACCCTTTTTAGTTTTAATTATGATGTGTCTTGGTGTGGATTTCTTTGGGTTCGTTTTGATTGGAATTCTCTGTGTGCCTTTTTCCTTCACCAAATTAGGGAAATTTTTAGCCATTATTTCTTTGAACAGGTTCTATATCCCTTTCTTACTCTCTTCTCCTTCTGGTATCCCTATGATTTAGACATTGTTAGCTTGATATTGTCCCAGATGTTCCTTAGACTTTTCTCATTCTTTTTGAATTCTCAAACCTTTTTGATGCTCTTCTTGTGTGCTTAACGTTATATTGTCCTCTAAATTACCGATTCAATACTATGTTTCATCTAACTTGCTGTTGATTCCTTCCAGTGTATTCTTCACTTCAGATACTGTATTCTTCATTTCTGACTGGTTCTGTTTTATCGTTTATGTGTCCTTATTAATGTTTACTATCTCTTTGTTTGAGTTCTTACTGAGATCATCCATTTTTCCCCTAGGGTCATTGAGCATGTTTATAACCGTTGTTTTAAACTCAGCAGCATCTGGTGTCTTAATTGCTTCCATTTCAGTGAATTCTTTTTCTCTTGTTCTTTCATCTGGGGCATATTTCTTTGCCTCCCTATTTTGTCTCTGTGCATTAGGTAAATATGCTATGACTCCCAAACTTGTTATAATGGCTTTATGATGAAGGTGTTTGGTTGGGCTCTGTGGCACAATCTTCCAGGTCACTTGAGGTCCTTGCTCCAGGAACGTTTTTTTGTGGATTATGTACACCCTCCTGTTGTAGTTGAGTCTTGAGTGTTGTTAGCCCTTTCATGGGTGGAGCTAACCCTTCAGGTTGGCTCACTATTAGGGTAAACCCAAACCTTGTATGAGATGTTGTTCAGGTACAGCCCTCTGAGGTGAAGTTGTTCTGGGGCCTACCAGAATCCCCCCCTTGGGTGTGCCTCTTGTGTGGCTAGCTGGGTCAAGCTCTGGTGTGGTCTGAAACCCATCACTGGTTGTTTTGGTTCTGGGTCCACTTGGGTAGGATTCAGGTGCAGGTTGATGTTGGATGTGTATAACTGGCCTGGGCTACCTCTCTGGAGCTACCACACTGCTCATTCTTTGTGGCTGCATCTACTGGACCTAGGTGTGTGTGAAAAGGGCCAATCTGTGTATAAGGCTCAGCCTCCTCCAGATTAGAACTGGTGGCAGATCAGTCTCTGTGTGGCTTCTTCTGTAAATCCATGGTTGTAATATTTTTGTTTCAGCCAGACTTCAGTTGGTTATTCAGGTTGACTCTTCTATAATTTAGCTGTAATTCTGGTTTGGGTCTGGGTGCAGGTGAGTGTAGTTTTCATCTACTCTGAAGTCATCTTGGAATCTCACCTGGTATACTTATATTCATTAAAACAATAAAAATATATGAAGGAATTATTTATAAAAATAAATGCTACTATGAGAGGGAATAAGTGCCCATGACATGGTGTCAAGAAATTCCAGTTTTGAGGAAGGATAAAGGAAAATGTACTGGCAAGAATGACAGAGGAACAGGCAGAGATGTAGAAGAAAAACCAGAAGGGTGAGGTATCAGGGAAGGTCAAAGAAGAGTTTCCAACAGGAAGGGAAGATTAACTCTTTTAGGTGCTACAGAGAGGTATACAAAATTGAGAGAGAACTGTATGTACTGGGTTGTGTAATATGGAGTTAATTGATAATCACAGCAAGTACATTTTGGGTGGATTGAGGAGACAGAAACTGCATTGCAGTGGTTAAAGAAATGGAGTCAGTGAGGCACACAACTCTTCCGAGTAGTTTAGTTGTGAAAATGGAGGTGAATTAGGGCAGCGGTTTAATTGAGAGGAGGATTAGATTTTCTCTTCCTTTTGTAAAGGGGACTTGAAAATGGTTAAATGTTGATGGGAAAACTGCAGTAAAGCCTATTGTATAAGGTTTTTCAGAAGGCCTGATTGGGGCCCAGAAATAAAAAATTGGAGAAGAGACATTACTCTTTTATATACGTAGAAAAGGAGGAGAAGGCAGGCCAGATGCAGGTTGGTTTCTGCCTTCTTCTGCCAGAGTGAGCCCTCTGGCTGCTGGCATCTATTTTTCCTCTTGAGGCAAAGCTACCTGCAAAGAGTTAGGGAGCATTAAGAGGGATATAGGGAACCCAGTCTCCTCTGCTATGTGTGTCATTCCTACCAACAGTGCTTGGTTGCTCAGGGGCAGACATGACACAGAGAAAGTAAATGGTTGGGCTCATCCATAGTTGAAATTTTGCTAAATAGCTACCACCTAAAGAGAGACAATAAAGAGTTTAGGATTTTGTTAAAAAAGTCATTGATAGCGGTGATGGTTTCATGGGTGTATACTTATTCCCACCGTCATGGAGTTGTGTACATTAAATATATACAGTGTTTTACATGTCAATCATACTTCAATAAAATGGCTTTAAAAGCTTGAACAAATATTTTGCTTACCATGGAATCTGAACTGGAAAAAAAAAGGAAGCCGATCTATCTATTGGGAATAACTAAATGCTTCAATGACCTAGACTTGCCAAAAGCGTTGAGGGAGAGAAGGGATATAAGTAACTCAACAACAAAGTTGGAAGATAAATTGGTGATAAAGGAACAGACTTTGTTAATATGGTAGTAAAATGAAACTCTTCATATCCTTGAGGAATATAATATCAAGCACTTACCATAAGTATTTTCATATTGCACTTAAACAGGACTTGCAAAGAAAATGACCAAAAATCAGTTCTAGACTCTTAAACTTAAGTGTTCAAAATGAGAGAAGGCTGAGTGATAGTCTACCTCCTTTGGAGCAAGTTGGAATATTTTCTCGAACCTCTTCTAACCTGTACCACCAAGGGGGAGGGAAGGGAAGAGCCTCCTACTTATTTTAAGATGGTAAGTTAGAGAAACCACCACTTGGAGAACTTGAGAATCTGTTCCCTAGACTTAGAAAAGATTGATGGACTAGGTTTGGAAACACTCTTGAACATTTTGAAAGTGAAAGTCAATGGCTGAAAATTCTTTGCCTAATGGAGTTTCAGCTGCACTTTTATTGCCAACAGGGCAGAGGTGTCCATTTCTCATGGACGAAATGTCAGGAACATGTGGGAGAAGTGGCGTTTGAGGTCATCTGAAAAGCAACTTAAACAAAACATGTTACGTATAGTGATTTCCAAGATGGAGTCATTTGAGAATGTGCTGCTAGCTAGAATGGACTACCGGAGACAGTGACTGAAGGAAAGCAGAGTTGAAGGTCTCTGGAAGTGAGGTAGAAAAATCTGTAAGGCCAGGATATTTGAAGAGTTGTTCATGAACTAGTTGTAATTATCCAGCCACCATGGTAGGAAAACACTCCAAAGAGTGTCTCAGGAACTTACTGCCATGTACTACCAATTCAGCAGAAAAACAGTAGAAAGATTTGGGAGTGATGGTGAGAAGGGAAGAAAGGAGGAAAGAATTGGTTGGGGAATAAGAAAGAAGTATGAGCAGATGAATGAAACTGTTTGTAAAATATTTCAATGGTTTCAGGTTAAATATTTTTATTGTTACATTTCTGTTGTTGGAAAGATAAATGCTGAACTATCGGGCTGTCATAACAAAATACCATAGATGGGTGGCTTGAACAGCATGTATTTATTCCTCATGGAACTGGAAATAGATATCTGAGTTCCGGGTGCAGCAGGATACTTGTCTGATGATGGCTCTCTCCTTAGGTTGCAGATGGCCACCTTCTCTGTGTTCTCACCTGGCAGAGAGATCAAGCTCTGTTATCTCTCACAAGAGCACTACTCCTATCAGACCAGGGCCACACCATTATGATCTCATCTAACCTGGCTTACCTCCCAAAGGCTGAATTTCCAAATACCATCACATTGTGGTAGCATATGTGCTTCACATTGTGAAACATAGGTTTCAACATATGAAATTTTGGGGGACGCAAACATTCAGTTCATAACGAAGTTATTACTGCTTGTCATGACTACAAATAGAACTGTTCTCATAATACATTTTCTTATTTGACAGAATTCAGTTACAAGCACCAAATATCGAACAAAGGAGAACCATATGATGTGTAAACTTATGAGTTTGTGCGTTACTTACTCTTCTGCCATTGGTGGACTGACAACGATCACTGGTACCTCCACCAACTTGATCTTCGCCCAGTATTTCAATTCGTAAGTAATACTATTGGACTGGTAATTTAATAAATGGATAGCACATAACCTACCCAATTTAAAGACTCCAGGACAGAGATGCTATATTGAGTTAATTCTCTTCTGTTCCCCATCAGGACATTCATAGGTCTAGAGACCTTCCTTTCTATTAAGAGTTAAATATGGAAGACACAATAAATTAACAGGCACCTACAGATTCCCCAGGTCCATTCAGAAGAGATAACTTCTAGCTGACCATTCCGATCAAGCAGGGAAGGTATTTTAAATTACAAATAATACTACAAATTGTAGTTAGAGGAAACAAAAAAAGGGTTATTTGCCTGGGACAATTTGCATAGAGTTTGGGAACTGGCACTTGAACTTAAATGATGAATGCCAAACAGAGGTACTAATTACAGAAGGCATGGTTTTGAATTCAAAAAGATTTAAAGAATTAAGCAATTAAAAGAAATGACAGTAATAAAAGTTTTCTAAGGAACAGATATATTACTCTAATATAAGCCGAACTGTGTTATCACTCTGTCTCAGGAAATGGGGAATCTGTGGATATCAGAGCACTCGGAGTAGAAACCCCACAATATTCAGCCATTTACTTTGTGAATTTGAACCATAAAAAAATATATTACTCTCCAAGACTTAATTTTTAAAAACATCTAAAATAGGCAAAGTTCATATGATTATTGTGAGAATTAAATGAGGTAACTATGTAAAATACTTGGCACTACGTAAGAACTATTGAAACAATAGTTTGAAAGTCTGTGCTTTTATGTGAGAGCTCAAACTGTTTCTACACCCCAAGCATATTTTCAAGTACTAATAGGACATTATTGTCGGAGTTCCAGGAAGGTGGGCAGCACTGAGAAGTCCTAAAACAGGATTTAGGTCCTTATCACAGAAAAATTAAGATTCCAGGCAAGAAATCTATACACCAAGAAGTGGATTCATAGACTATGAACTTAACTAAAATTATTTCAAAATGTGCACACATAGCTTTTCCAGGAAATCCAAGATTCAAAAGATAGCAGTCTTTGTTCCAGGAAGAGTGAGAACTTGCAAACAAAGGAAGCTGGTATAGCAGTTTAGGGACCATATGACACAGGCCTCCATGTGTACTTGTTGTTTCTGTGAGCACGCAGTCATCATGTATACGCAACAGGAGACTTAGAAAGGAATCTTTGAAAGACATTTGGTTTCTAAGTGGGAGAATCTGAAATTCACAGTGCTAGAGATGATTTTTCTCCTAATTCAAGACAGGAAATGTACTTGATCCCTTTCTGAAAGTAGATTTCTGTCCTTTGTCATGAGTTCCCCTAAGAAAGAGATTCCACGTCTTAGTCATCTGTATAAATCTCTTTTTTCTGAAATTTAGACCAAATTTTTATTGTTTTATGCATGATGATGTTAGTTAGCTGCTGGTTTCCTCTATTCCCATGTAATTAATTGATATCGTCAATGGAATACATATTGAGTTTGCCTTTGGTTTTTGTTTTCTTGCATTGTGTCCCAACCAATTTTTTTTCTTTTATTTAACCGTTCCCTTCACTCTTTGAATGTATTAATCCATTTGCAATGACACATTGAGACCACTGGATAGCACTTTCAGCAAAATGTTTCAGTGACTATTTTTCCTAATTGTCTAATCTAATTCTCGAAGTCATGGGAATTTAGTCAAAATATTATTTAAATTTAGAAAATACTCAAATGTACTTTGAATTTAGACATATTTCCTTCAGAGTTTGTTTTAACATCAGAAATTATGTTCAAACTAGGAAAAACCTCAATGTATCCCCTCTTGATTGAAGATATTAGGCTAGAAGAGGGAAAAATAACCTTATGTGACAAAATATAATTGATACTATTTAAAAAACTAATTTTTTTCTTAAATATTGTCCCTAAAAAATGTAACAGCATCCTAAAGCAATAATGAAATAAGTGGCATAATTTTATTGGGAGAAGCTTCACAAACTTAAAACTGTAGGAAAAAAAAAAAAGATTTTCTTTTGTCCAGATGTTTGGATCTGGAGAGAAATTGCCCTTCCCCCCACCCTCCCAAATCCAGTACAATAATCTCACCTTTTCCTCTTGACTTTTTTTTTGAGCGGTATCAATGACTATTTTGTACAAATTCATTTTGGGTCTCACCCAGCTTAAAAGGGTACATGAGCCTGAGGATCAATGATTTCCTATCATTGACATTTACAGAAAGGCAGCATCTTACAAATAAACTATGGGAGGAAAAGATAAGCTAACAAATTTCAAAGCCTTATCTATCTACCTATCATGTATCTGTTTATCTATTATCTATCTATCTATTATATATACTATATATAATGTTTCTCTTCTATTTTTTAGACAAAGAAATAAGAACTATGAATGCTGAGAAAGCTAAATTTTATTCAGTGCAAATAAAAACAGACTTTCATTCACTCAGTCAATCAACAAACATTTGTTGAGGATTCACAATATGTAAAGCTGTTTGAAATTCTTTTGGAGAATGAAAAAAATAAAACCTACCAGAAGGAAGAGTCTATCTAATTGTCTAGACAAAATATACATATGTGAAAACCATTAAAATCTTTAAAACATAATTACATTTATTTTTTAAGATCATTAATTTATGATAAACTTAATAACACTTATTTTTTGATATACAGGGGAAAAGGTAAAGTGACATGTATTGAGCTCTTGCCAGATAATTTACATCCCTTTAGTGTATACATGTCCTACACATCCTTGCTGTGGAAATGGTGTGTAATGGTAATTAAAAGCATAAGCTCTGGGTTTAAAATGTCTATGTTCAAATCCCAGTCTTCAGTTTACGAAGTAGGTGACTTTGGACAAATCTCTTTAAGCTTCTTACCTTGCCAGAAAAATAAAGATAATAATATCCCTTTCTTAGCAATATTTTGTGTTTTACATAAAATATTGGGTTGGCCGAAAACTTCATTTAGGTTTTTCCATACAATGAATCTGGCAGTACTTAGTTGTCCTTAACTTTATTTGAAACAATTTTGTTAGATTGTGTAGTGACAGTTTGTCATATCAGCGTGCATTTAAAAAACTCATCAAAATTGGTGACTTTTGTGTAGCCATTTTAATATTGAGGGTGGAAGAAAATAAGCAATGTTTTCAGTGTATTATGCTTTATTACTTCAAGAAAGGTAAAAATGCAAAAAGCAGTTTGTGCACTGCACGGAGAAGGTGCTGTGACTGTCAAAAGTGGTTTGCGAAGTTTCTTGGTACTATTGACATCTTGGCCAAATAATTCTTTGCTGTGGGGCTGTCTTATGCCTTGGAAGATGTTTAGCAGCGCCCCTGGCCTTAACCCACTGAAGCCAATAGCGGGAGATAGCCAACATACTCAAAATATGTGAGACAATAAAGTTATTGGCGACAATGTAAAATATGTCTTTTATTTTACAGAAAAAACTAGAGGGATTTCTTGGCCAACTCAATAAATAGCACTTAGAATAGTACCTAGCACAGAGCATGTACTCGATAAATGCTGGTTGTTTTTATTAGAGGTGAGACAGATGAGGTTCAGCTTAGCAGAGAAAGGACCAAGTAAAGATCGGTCAGATCCTCATAGTTTGTCTCCCTAAAACCTAACTCCCTAGAAACATAATTGAACATGTGTTTTAAAAGGGGACTATAACTGCAGCTGCTATGTGATGTGGTAACAGCCCTTGATCTCTAGAGAAAACTTGCCCTTATAACATGATCCAAACTTAAACGAGGTAAACACCATGTTTATGAAGAAATGAATGCAAATAATCCATAAAATCACAGCACAAAAAGTCTATAATAGTTTTTCTAGGGAGGCAGCAGAATAGTCTCTGCATTTTTTTGCACAGGTTAGAATGGCAGCGTGCAGATCGAGTCTGGGGCCAAGAGACCAATTAGGAGTCTGTTACCAAGTGCTGACAAATGACAATGGCACAGAACAAGGCTAGTTGTGAAATGATACGATTTAGACACAGGAGATTGTAAAGTCAGAGGTGGTAAGTAATTAGGTATGAAAATTTACGGGAATTTTTTGCCAGTATGGCTGTATAGGCAGTGATGCCATGAACTTCTAGACAAGACAGGGCAGGTTTATAGGAGAAGTTAATAAATTTGATTTTGGATGGATTGAAATGGCCTATTATTTGCCTATCCACAAGGAGATTTTCAGCAGGCATTTGCAAATTCATTGTTCAAGTTTGTTATCAATGTAGGGCTATATAAAAATATAAAATGAAAATCTTGAGTGTAGAAATGGTCACAGAGGAAGAGAAAAATTGGAATTGAGACATGGATAGACCCTTAGGAAATACTGACAAGAAAGAAGGTGAGAAAAGTTAATTAAGGTAGGTGGAGAACCAGGAGGATGTGGTATGTTGGAAGTCAAAGTAGAATAGAATTTTCCCTCCCTCCCTCCTTCCCTCCTTCCCTTCCTACCTTCTTCGCTCTCTTTCTTTCTTTCTTTC